>JALIZF010000834.1:0-84686 GCA_029948255.1 Telmatactis stephensoni
TGATGTACTAAATTCGTCAGGAAGTTTAGGGAGGTAGTTCTTTTCTCTGTTTTTGTCTAAAGTTTTGTATGTTTTTTTAATTTTGTGTAACTAAAAATGAGTCACTCACTTTCTGGTGAGTGTCCTGGATGTAAATCTGTTTAATATCACTTTTGTTATTTTAACTTTTCGATAATAAGTTCAATACATGTACCAAATGCAGTGCCCAAATAGCTTTGTTCAATGATTTTCACTTTTAGTTTAGCGCCCCTAATTGTTTATTGTAGACTTTGCTTTGCTGCGTACGTGTAACATCAAAATGTCTGGTAAAAGTTTTTTCTCTGTTTGACTCTGGTTTTCTTATTGGATTAGGGCTAGCTGGAACTCACATGCTTTATTTTCTCGAGAAAGTGCCAGAGCCTTTGTTTCTTGTTAACCAAACTCAACCAAAAAGTGTCACTTCAAACTTCATGGATATTTTTGTGTCAACTTTAAGTCAGTTGTTGCAATGCTTCTATGTATCTTTCCCAAGTTCTCTGAAAGATTCTATTTTGGGAGATGGCATTGACATTTTAGTTCTTTTTTCGGTATATTATTTGTATCTTGCCCTGCTTGAACCAGACAAAAAACTCATACAAAAATAGAACCCTGAAAATCACGGTACAGTCTTCCAAACTTGCATTGAAAGATCACAATTTTATCTTTATTTATTTACAATTCGCCTAATGGGCAGAACTGTTTATCACAGTGATTCCTAGAGCCCAATCTTAACGAAATAAATGAGAGGGCTCATTTTAGCCTTATGTTAGGTATACTCGTAAAGAATTTTCTAATGGTTCATTCACGATTTGATGTGAATGGAGCGGACAATGTATTGTAGTCCAATAGCGTATTTGTGCCTAATAAAAACAATTCATACAACAGTTGTACACTCTTCTAACAAGAATGAGAGGGGTGAGCTCGAGTAGATGGGAATACCCTGGGTTGTACCGGCAAAAGGAAGTTCATTTGGTGTAAAAGGACTCAGAGAGAAATCTGAGGATAATGCATCTGGAAGATGTCCAATTGGATAACCTCTTCCGTGGAGGTGCATTTGATTGATCATAAAATGTTAAACTACGCTATATATCCCAGGTTATTTGGTCTATTTACACGAAGGTTGATCCTTAACGGGTTCATCTTCCCACCAACTCGCTTGCATTATCAAGAGGTCCAATAGACCACCCGACTACTGCGAGCAGCTAGAAACCCCCCTCCCAAGTTTTAGCCTGTATAAGCCAGCAAAACGTGAGACATTCGGGATAAAATGGCATGCGCATTAGAAACGATTCTAACTCTGAAATGGCTTATACGAAAGCTTTATAGTTCCCGGGGGGGGGGGGGGGGGGGGGGGGAATTCCTATATATTAGAGGACGGGGATGCTCGTCGGAAATTTTAAAAATGACCCATATCCGGTTGGGCGTGGCAATACATGTTTTTACCCCTAAAAGGTACCAACTCAAAAACACTAAATTTAACATTTTGCATATTTTAGTCAATCAAGCGATCTATTTATATACGTGTCTATTTATATACGAACAATTTGATGGTCGTGCAATCCGATCTTTGTTTCCCACTAAAGTCTGGGACACCCTAAAGTACCAGATCACTGATTTTGACCCCTAAAAGGTACGACGAGCATCCCCATCCATTTACGATCGGAGTATATACCCCCGGGGTATAGTTGCTGTAGCAATTTTGCTCAAAACTTGCATTAGGAGTTGCGTCTAGTAAATTTGATCAATCCAGCCAAACCTACTTGTATCAAATTTGCGCACGTTCAAAGTACTCAAAAGTCTATTCCTACTCCATAGTTTCAAAATGTATAAAAATCACAATGACTTTTCAACATCCAATCGATCCTTTTATCTGGTTGACTCGAAGACCCAAATCAAATTTTTATTCAAAAGTGGGGTTCCTGTTGTGTTATCAAACGTGAGAGCATGAACACTACTACTTCACTTTCCAACATGGCGGACTCTGAGGTGAGTTTCACAAACTGTCTTGCAATCTTTGCTTTATTTCTTTTCACGCTGAATAAATATATATTCGATATGCATCCCTTGAAAATATAGAAAAGTGCAGTTTTGCTTGAGTTTATTTAATTGGGCTATTTACCTAATTAATGACTGAGCTAAATTTATAAATTGAAAGGACCAGTTCGATGAAAATAATATTCTATTGAACACTTGTTATTCAGATGACATTCCCTCGAGAATGCATCAATAAACATCAAAACAATTTAGGTTATGATGCTTTGTGGAGCTAATTCACACAAACATAAGCTTAAATCCTACATTTAAATTCCCTTCTAGGGTAAAGATGATCATGGTGAAGAATCAGAGGAAGAGTCAGAGGAGGAAGAAGAAGAGGAACCAAAATTGAAATATGAAAGACTGGGAAATGCAGTGAATGATATCTTGAAAGGGGAAGAATGTGCAAGTTGCATGGCAGTACATTCCAAGGTAAATGGATTTAATAAAGAGTCTTCCATCTTCCACCTTAATCAGGGTGGGCTTGGAGAGGGGGGGGGGAGTCACTTGTGAGTCACAATATTTATTTTTAAATAAATGACAATATTTTTGAATTTCCATGCAGACCTATTTTGTCATTTCATCTGCCATCTTCAGTGCAATGTTGATTAAATAATTCTAGTGTTTATATATAGAGTGGATTATGTAAATAAGTTAAGAACAGAAATACTTTGAAAAAAGTCTGCTGAAATAAATTTGACCTGAGAATTAAGAAGCAAAGAGTCAATGTTGTTACAACCTCTTGTTGCATAATTAACCATTGTTCATAATGCATTTCAGTCTTGGAATGCAATATGCAACAAAACCAAGAACAACCTATTTGAAATAGAGATTTTGGATTGGGAAAGTCCATTGGTGGCATTGTAGACCATTTCAAAAATTCCCTTTGAATCAGTTTCCATGGGCACCTGTCCAATTTTTTATTTCCCTTCTTGGTTTCAGTTTCTGGCATTAGGGACTCATTATGGAGTAGTTCATGTTATGGATCACCTTGGTAACAACATCAGGAGTAAAGAATTCCCATCTGTAAGTTTGATATTTTATTAGAGTAAGGAAAATTCCATTCTATATGTAAGGATCTATACAATGTAAATTTTCTTTTATAGCACACAACAGCAGTAAACCAGATTAGTATTGATGATAAAGGGGACTATGTTGCAAGCTGTTCTGATGATGGAAGGGTAAGAACTCATACAGTAGTTAATGTATAAGTGTGAAATGGACCATGCCGTGACCATGTCAGTGCTATAATGTCTGTAAAACTACAGTTTGCCATCCTCGATGTTTGTTTACTGTGCTTACGTTTGTTTCAGTGTACCAAATAGTCCCAAAAACCACTCAAAAACCTTCATTAACTTATTATCTTTTATTTCTGGACATTATTTTAGTTTTCAGATCTAACAAAAAGAAACTTTCTCAGAGACGATTTTTAAACTCCTCTAACATTCCTTTGAAATGAAGAGATCAGCTGCACAGGAACTCCAGTACACTGAAACAAATTTAAGCACATGCAGTAAACAAATATCAAGGATGGTAAACCTGTGGTAAAACATTGAAAATTCCTACCATAACTGTGCCTTGCTGCGATAATTTGCGCCATTTTCAGAGTCATACAAAATCATTTCTAGTGTATTTATTAGCAGTTTTCATTTTACTGTGATAATGTCTCTGCCATTAACCTAGTTGTTATGCCATGCTGTATCTCAACATTTTTATTGGAACAGTGTTTACCAATCAAAGCACTTAGACACAGCATCTGTGCAACATGATATAATAATATTATAATTTGCTTACTGGTATTTTAAGGTACAGTCACAAATGTTTGACCAACCTGGAAATTTCAGTCGTAAATGTGACTGTATCATTGCAATTTTGGAACCTGTGGTTCTAAAAATAATAATTATTATGTCAAAGTGTTAAGAAATAATTGGATATGAAAATAAGCAAAATTAAAGCCTATTGAAATGTAATTTTTATGCCTGCGCAAGTTGGAAAAATGTATGGGCTAGCTGGCAAAATACGTGCCAGGCAAGTTCATCCTTGGGTGAGTAACTTAGGATGGCAACGCCTTTTTTATAGTCGTTTGTTTTTACAGATATCACTATTCATTCACATCATTTAAATAATCAAAAAGAATTTTGTACATAGAATTCAATTTTAATGATGTCAACTACATTTTAGTAAATTTCAACTTTATTGTCTTGTTATTTTCAGTTTTAACTAGTTTATAAATTGGATATCCAAGCATTCTTAAAAGGGATTTTATTTTTGGGACTCATTACAGTGAGGACACTCAAACCGTGAACACATCAAGGTTTTTTTTGCACTTTTTTGTTTAATGCATCCTTGAGCCATTGTTTGGAAATGCGACTTAATTTGATCACTTAGTGTATTTGAACTCAACGATTAATTTTCAAGTGTTTGAAACAGTAGAAAGATTAGAAAATAATAACCTGGGTTATGGTTCTAGTGTCCTCACTAGTGTAATATAACAGCCGGGCTTGCATTTATAGGGAGTAAACTCTTCTTTGACTTGATCTCAGGTTGTAATCAATGGATTGTACAGCTCTGAAAACAATGTCCAAACTAACTTTGACACACCTGTCAAGGTAAGTACATTTAATATTTTTATCAATATTTTTTGTGTTACTTTAATTCATCAATTGAAAATGAAAATGCTGAAGCATTTAACTGTTTCTATTGTATTTAACTACTTTATTAATAGGCTGTTGCTCTTGATCCCGAGTTCTCATCCAAACAAACCAAAATGTATGTCACTGGAGGTGAAAAGGTACAATGTGACTTTTTTAAACATTTTGTTGGTGTTACATGTTTATGTTAGTAATGAACTACAACTATTCAATTGATTTTCAGCTGGTTTTGACTGAAAGAGGATGGTTTAGAAACAAGTCCACTGTTCTCCATGCTGGAGAGGGAGCTATCAGGACCATCAAATGGAAGTCTCACTTTATTGCTTGGTCCAATGATGTGGTAAATACTGTTATGTAGATAGAACACTTTTTGAAGGAATGTAAAAAGGGACAGCACTGTGCCATTTCAGGGTGAAACTAGAGAATAATGTACTAAATCAGTTACTGTTAGGCAACAGCTACCAAATTGTTGAGTGACAGGTGTGAATCTGTTGGGTAACAAGTTTGGTGATAGTATGTGAGCTATTGTGCAACAATTGCCTAACAGTTGATTTGGTAGTCTGTTATTCAGTCTTTAGTTTTACCCGTTTCAGTGCTATGATGTCTATAAAAGCATTCAAAATTCCTGCCGTAACAGTGTACTGTGCTTTATTCTCAGTCTCTGTCCTGTTTCCTCTTGCAAACATCCATTCTTGTATTTTTTTCAACTTCAAATTTGCTTTGTAGGGAGTCAGAGTGTTTGATATGAGTTCCAAAAGAGTAATTACCTACATTAAGAGAGACCAAGGAAGGTAAGGATTTATTATCCAAATTGATATACACAATAATGATGAGGGTAACTCAGAAAAAAAAAATCAATTCCCAACTTGGGGTTTCCCTGGGTCTAACCTGGGAATCTGTGCTATATTTAGTAACTTGGGAAATCTGTAATACCCAAACTTGTAAAAATAAAACAGATTCCCAGGGATTTGCTGGTTAGACCCAGGGAAGCCCCATGTTTGACCCAAGCTGGGAATTGACATTTTCTCTTGTGTAAAATGTTATATATTTCTCATAATGTGTACAGCCCAAGACCCCAGTTGTATAGGTGTAACCTCCATTGGAAGGACAATGTAACATTACTGATTGGATGGGCAGAAAATGTGAAGGTATTGAGACTATTTTGTCCTACTCAAATCAGTTAATTTTTGTAACTTGTGTCACATTTTATTTTCATTTCAAAGCCAAAATTTTATCATCAGGATCTACAAAACATGACAGTTTGCTTTAGTTTCCACTTTATACAACTGTTTTATCCTTGAAGCTCAGCATATTGTGCAAGGGTGACCAAGCAGTGATAGCACTGGTCTGTCACTTCTTTGGTTCCATGTTTGATTCCTGGACAGGGCATCATGTGACTTGAGTTTGCTAGTTTGTTCTCTCCCTTGCTTTGACGGGTTTTCTCTGGCTTCTCCAGTTTTCCTCCCTCAATAAAAATGAACTAGTTAGCTGAGAGTTACATGTATATGCACAGTTTGTTCATTCGTTCGTTTGTTCGTTCCTTCGTTCGTTTGTTCATTCGTTCATTTATTTATGAAAGCTGTTTATTCTTCCTCCACAGGTTTGTGTTGTGAAGACCAGAGAACAAGAGGTCCGTGACCTACCACCACGCTATGTTGAAATCGGTAAGTGAAGACTTCAGTTTAATTATCCTTCATGGTTAAATTATTCCTCTGTTATAAGGAAGTTTATGTCTTTCAGTGTCCATGTTCAAGACAGAGTACTATATTAGTGGTATTGCAACATTGGGAAATGATGTGGTAGGTTACTTTTTGATTAGAGTTTAAGTTGTGCCTAATATCTGTGTTACCACACCAAAATACTAATGTATAACATTTCCTGGCTGATATTTCTTGTAGGTTATTTTATCATACATGACCAATATTGAAGAGGGCACTGATAAGGTAGGTCTGTGTCATATAGGGGTCTAAACTACTCTACATGAGTGTTTTTATATCATACCTTGTATTGAGTTTTGCAGCATGATGATATACACTGCAATTTTCTTCTGCAACAAAGTCTAAAACTACATTGCCATTGCAAGAGAAAATTGCAGTGTATATTGCCACCATTAGTGTTCTATTGCCAGGGGTTTCAAAACTATATTACAGTAACTATGTTATATACTTTAGCGTACAGATAATGTTTCAGCCAAGAGGCCTCAGTTACGCATAATTTCAACCAGTGGTTTGAATGAACATGATGAGATATCGGCAGATGCCTTATCTATTAGAGGATATCATCATTATCGATGTGATGACTATCATTTAGGTGAGTTACTCTATTATACAAATTACTATATTTAGACCTTTATCATCATCATGTAGCTCAATTTAATTTACCTCAAGTTAAGATCAAGGCAGCTGGCCAGCAGTCTTATAAAAAGAACAATTATAGGAATAAAATACATGATGAAAAGAAATAATTGATTATAGGAATATACAATTTTCAATTAATTAAATACATATTTGTAAGTATTTATAAGTGTGAAAAATCCAAGAAGCAGATGTCTACAGCTGTGGAATGACTCAGAAAAAAATTCAAGCTGTAGTATTTATTAATTTAACACTCTTTGTTTACTGCAAAAATGTCACAATGAATTCAAACTTTCAGTTGGATTTTGGGTTTTTCTGATCCACCAATCATGTGAAGGGGTGGAGCTTATGCAAATGTCCTCAGGAGACCTCAAGGCAAATGGTAAACGTTGATCAAAGTTGGATGGAGGGCATTTGTGAAAGCCCTGCCCTCTTCACATGATTTGCAGATCAGAAACACCCAAAATACAATTGAAAGCTTAAAGTTGTCAGTAGTGATACAAGCATTTTGGCAGTTACTAAACTTGTATTCAATGAAAACTTAATAATGATAAATGGCTGTTTCATTCTTTAGCTTCCAATTTTTCAATTTTCAAGCTCAATATTTGCATATTTATAGTAAATGTATGTAGCGATAAAATCATCCTTCCGTTTTTCAAGTGTTCAAGCGCAGAATCTTGAAAAAAGGAAGGATGATTTATGGCTATACGGTCATATATTTACTATAATGAATATGCAAATATTGAGCTTGGGCTTCTTGTGTAACAACTAATTGATTTATCTCTAATTTATGACTTCTTTATATGTATAGTTCAGTACAGTGATATACTAAACTACACATCCATTGACAGATGGGGTAAGAACTATAAACAACATATAAACCAAAAACACAGTGCTCCATAAATTGACTAGTATTAAACCATAGGCGTGGTCCATTTAAATATATTAAATCATATAAAACAAGTAGAACTAAAAACTAAAATATAACTTTTGAAATCAAATCAGTTGCTAGGGAAATTATTACTCCTTAACATTGCTTGACTAAAAATTGATACAGTAATACATGTTATTCTTCCACTTCTTCCTGCATTAATCTCCAATCCTCAAAGTTGAGGTTGAACTCTCAGGCTTTATGTCCTCTCCAAAGTTGACTGGAGCTGTATAGACCCTTTGCATAGTGCTAAGTACTAAATAAATCATGTACATGTATGCAGATACATCCTTAGTCTCACTTTCATCCAGCTAAAAATTGTTCAGTTCAAACTCTTTTGTTTTACTGAGCCAAAGTGAGGAAAAGGGGGTATCTCCATATGATTAGTAGCTTCATGCAAGGGGTATATTGTTAACAGGTGTTTCTATTGCACAAAAATAGCTGTTGGACAGAAGAATGTATGTACTTGGAATGGAACAAAAGTACATTAACTTTCTGTTAACTATTAAGTATAAAAAATATATCTGACAATAAAAATCTGTGATAAAATATTTGAAAATTTTGACAACATAGTGGAACACGACGTTTTGACGTTTCCAGAACGTCATTGTCAAGACATAAGTGAAAATGAAAGTGAAAAAATATCAATCTATCATTATTAATATAAGCTTTTGTTATCTCTTCTAGAAAATGTTTGTGAAGAGAATTTGTTTTATATTGTCAGTCCAAAGGACATTGTGCTAGCAAAGGTACACCATATAATATATTGGCAATGATGTTTGAATACTCATACACATTCATGTTCGCACCTGTGTCATGCATTTTCCTTCAAATATCATAAGCAAAAAATGGATTTTCTGAGCACTTTGGGTTCAACCCCAGTGACTCGTGTGTACTGAAAACTCCATTCTACCCCTTAGTAGTATAGTTCAAAAGAAGCCTTAAACTGTGGGAGGCTGTTGGATTGTTCTTTTTCATCCTTTCCTACACAGGTACCCCAAACCAACACCAAATTGGGTTTGCCAATGATGTACTTTCACACTCTTTAAATAATTTTCTCTCCATCATCATGAATCATCATCATCATTGCCACCACCACCATAATCATCATCATTATCATCATCACAACAACAATGATTGTTTTTCATAAATAATCCTGCTTAATTGCTTATAAGATTATTTGTTCATTTCAGCCAAGAGATATGGATGACCACATAAGTTGGTTGATGCTTCATGGAAAGTATGAGGTGAGTTTATTGCCTGTTTGAGCACTAATTGCATGTACAGTTAAGAAAAAACAACTTTATTTTAATATCTGCATCACACTAAATAGCTTGCAAGAAAACTCATTAAAGTCCTTATAACGTCTACAAAATTAGTATATATTTTGAATATCTTATATGTTGAAAATTACTCTTCAAATAAATTGCGTCAATCGGCTGTATATTTTCTGAGATATGAAGGTTTGAAATTTCAAAATGCAAATGAGATGACGTCATTTAAGGATTTGTCCTAAATGCTTGTTATGTTTCCAGCAAGTGCTCTTAGACTAAAAAATAACCAACTTTTTTACTAAACCATATGTTTCATTTATGGCAATGAGTTGCAAATGTCAAAATTTAAGAAGTTTCCACTGTAATGTTTTTGTATAATAAATTGTCCTTTAAATGATGTCATCTCATTTGCATTTTGAAATTTCAAACCTTCATATCTCAGAAAATATATGGCCGATTGACAAAATTTATTTGAAGAGTAATTTTCAACATATAAAATATTCAAAATATATACTAATCTTGTAGACGTTATAAGGACTTTAAAATGTGTACATGAAAATAATAAAAAATGTAAAAAAATGTAAGGAAAATGTAAGGAAGCTGCCTCATCTGAATGTTTTAGTATAATGGATTCTGCTGTCACTGTTTATCAATTCAAAATAAAAGAAGCTCTTTATATAAATAGTTGTAAACCTGAGCTTAATACTCAGTTCAAACATTGTATCACGATTCTCCTATCACTTTGATCTACAGAGAGACGGCATTATTTTCCGGTAATGCCATCTCAAAATTAGCGCTCGTGATTGGCCCAAACATTGAGGACTGCATCGAAGTGGCTTTCTTCAAAATCACAAAAACCTACTGAAAATCAATTCAAAATTGAGCAGCAAATATAAAACAACTTTTTAGATAATATCCGTGATAAGATGACCAAAAACAATGACATATTTTGATAAAAAATAGCCCCTAAGTTGAATTACAGCTACACACGATTAGCCTATTGCAAAAAGTAAACTGAACTGGAATCTGTTGGTCTAAACTACCAGTAGATAAAATAACTACCCAATAATCACGAAGTAAAGAAGTAAAAAGAAATCATCCGAAGTAAAAAAATCATGTCTGATAAGTAAAATCGGTCATTTCGTTTTCGTTTTTGGCTTCAATGACTTCAAAGTCACAGCAAAAGTGAATTTTCAGCAAAGCAAACAAATTGTCCTTTATGAAGACAAAAATGGTATTGTTTGAACAAAGATGAAACAAATAACTTTTTAAATAAAATAAACAGAGATTACACAGGTGTGGACTACCTTTTTAATACCTTTCAATAACTTTTCAGCATCATTCCTTTAGGTTGAAGCTATATTTTGACAAACTTTCACTTTCACATGTCGGTCAGCTCGATCGTTTTCAGTTTCACCAGTTTTGAAGAAACAGCAAAAAGAAATCTTCAAAAGCATCAAATGACCCGTACTTCTTTCATTTTGTGAGCTTTTGGACTTGTTTCTATAATTAAATCACCTCTTTTAAGCGTGAGAAAGCTTCCCGGGTCTGGCCGCCATTTCCTTTTTTGCTGTCTTCTTGCAAGGAAAGAAAGAAGTTGCCATGGAAACTGTAATTCCTACAACTTTGCAGGTAAAGAGAATCTAGCGTTCAATCAATCAAAAACAATAACTTTTCTCTTTTTTTTTCGCAATAAATAGTTAGAATCGCGATACAATCGCGACTCCGCCAATACCGAATATATTTTCTCCCAACTAGCCGTCATTATAAACCGATAATGCCGTCTCAAAATCGCATTTAGTTTATAATAACACTACCATTCATATACAACCTTATCTTTTGTTTAAAATTTTTTAACCATTGTAATACTTTTGAACACGTCTATATATAACCTTTTAAATTGTAATTAGCTTCACTTAAAACTGAAGATGGCTTTATGAAAGTCGAAACATGTCTTTTAAATTTAAAAGTCTTGTGTTGTTTTTAAAATTAATAAAGGGAAAATAATACTCGTAACAAAAAATGTAAAATATATGAAAAATGTAAAATTATAAAAATATAACCCTACCCCCACCCCTTGTCACCATCCCCCCCCCCCCCCAAATTTAACAAATTGAAGATGGTTTTGAGTTGTCTGTACTCTTATTGACACACTCTTGACGTCATAAAATGTTCAAAACTCAAGTGGAATCACGAGCTCAGCGAATTCGTTTTTTACAACAATTATTTGAGATAAAAGTTAAAAAATCCTTTTCAAACGGGGCAGCAGAACGAGTGCGCGCACTGAAACGCGTCAGCAGTGTGTCTGTCCTCTTATTGACACACTCTAATCAACCAATCAGATCGCGAGATTAGTATCAAGTGTTGTAAAAATATAATTTTATGAATTGCCCCTTTAAAGTGGGACGACGATGAAATTTGAAAATGACTTGAAACTCGGTTGACCTTATCTATATGGCTCCTATAATCACACAGCAACATATTATATTTATTTATTTTATATTCAAAAGAGAGAGATCAAAGTTATCAAGTATATTAGCATCTGAATTGTATGCAAATGACGTCATTTACTCAAACCTATTGTTCTCTTGGCTTTTAAATCCAAATTTCTCGGTGATAATGAGCTTAAAATGCAGAATTTTTGGGAATTCAAAGTAATTCTTCATATGCATTTATTGTCATCACTGAGTTACTTCAACTAGGAATAATCCATTTCCAATTTTAACTGATTTTGATTGTCGTCCCCCTTTAACATTTCCCTGATTATTCAATTATAATATTACTTGTACTATGTCTACATGTATGTTGTTTTTGTTAACAGGAAGCTTTGACAGCTGTTGAACTGAACAAGAAAGAAGTCAAGAAACATAATTACCAGGTATAAATAAATTATATATAAATTAATTGACTTTATTTGCACACTGTATACACTCAAGCTCTCATAAATGACCACCTCATGAATTTTCTAAAAAGTGGTCACAACTAGAGCTGGTTGCTTATGAGAATGTGCTCTCCTACATGTAAGTGATTGCCCACACATTAGAATCATAGAGATAGGTTATGTAGCAGAGCTTTTAGCTAGTTGAGCTTAGGTAAAAGGTCTAGGAATACACAGATTACCATTGGAAAGAAAGGTATTCAAATAAACTTAAAGTTCATTATTCATGTAATTAGAATGTAACACTACCGCAAACTACTATATGTACACCTATTTCAAAAAAGGTTGTCACTGCTAAGAGCGATAGGCGATAGGTAATAGGTCATTCCAAGACTGCAAAGCACTATTGATTTCTTAATTAAAGCCATCTTTCTTTACACTCTTCCATCAAATATTTGGCTATTCATATGTAAATCAATTAGAAATCAATAGTGCTTTGCAGTCTTGGAATGACCTATTACCTATCGCCTATCGCTCTTAGCATCTGGGTTAATGGTCATTAGGACTTATACAATAAACTAAATAAATATGCTTTTTTTGTCTTCTTGAGCTCTGGGGGTAGCTCATTGCATGAGGGAAGCTCTCTTGATGGCTATAGTTCATCAGTAAATGTATTATCTACTGTTTTTATTACAATAGGAAATTGGGCGTGCTTACTTAAAGTCACTTATGGACAATGAAGACTATGAGCAAGCAGCCAGGTATTTATTTACAGAGTTTCATTATTAATGACTCATACCCAGGGTGAAATGGAATGTGTTAGTAATATTGGCAATGAATTTACAACATATGACCAACTCCAGATGTTGTGACCAATGTTTTAATTCTCCCTCAAAAAGTGTTCTATCTTGGCTATAAATAGAGTATTTCTCTGTTTTCACTTTCAGAATGTGTGTCAAAGTACTCAATGATGACAAAAAACTATGGGAAGATGAAGTGTATAAATTTGCAAGAAAAAATCAGCTGAAGGTGATTATTAAAATGGATATTAAGAATTTTACATGTAGTGTCAAAGAAGTACCCTTGAAAATGGCTCAGTGAGAGTTATTTTTTCAAGTTTTATTCTTGACTTTCACTTACGTCATCGAAAAATTTCCAGGATCCTGAGTGAAATCAAATGTAATTCGCTCAAAAGAGCACATAAAACTATGTAACTCTGCAAAATTTTGAATTGAAAGAAGTTTTTGTTGCGAAGATATTGCCATTTTAACTGCTCATTCTTTAGTAAGAAATGTATGGCACTTTGTGATTGGTGTCACTCTACGGGTCACCAAAATATCAGCGAATTTCACATCCCTGAGTAAATTCAATGTATATCTTTGTAAAGAGCAAGTAAAGCTCCATATGTCCAAGAAATTTTCAGTCCGAAAGAGAATTTTTTTGCAAAGATATTAACAATTTCCCAAACTCATTCTTATGTAAGAAATGTATGTCGTCGCCATGTTGGTGTCGCTCTGAGCGACACCAATATGGCGGACAAAATACGAATTGGCAAAATCATATAATAATAACAGTTAAATCGTTTAAGTTGATACAGATATCTTATAAACAAAAGTTTCATTCAAAGACCAAGCCAAATGTGCGTAATTTGTAGCAAATTTGTCTGTTTTTGCGTCTGTTGTATACGCGTGACAATATTACGTGACAAGATTTATACCTCTGATAACTCGAAAACCAAACAACGGAAATAGTTCAAATATTCAGGAACAATTTCTGTTGTTGATATAAAGAATATACTATAGACCCAACTTTAAGTGATCTATATGAAGCATGTAAGTTTTTTGATGACATCATGTGAAAGTCAAGAATATCACTGTCTGGACATCCATCAAAAAGTCACTTAGGCCATTTTCATGGGTACCCCTTCAACTCTTGGCAAAGTCATTGTGGTCTATAATACTCTTTATTATATGGCTAGATAATTTCCTGAATTCTGATTGGCTAACGCATGGTCTGTATTTTGCCATATCAGGACCGCTGTCCCAGATGAAAAGAAAAGTTTGTGTTTGGCAATTGTTTTAGTGGGACTTCTCAAAGCCATATAATAAATAAGTTATTAACCTCGTTTGCTCAGTCTGTATGGTAAAATATCAGACCTCGGTCTTTTTGTACAGACCTCGGTCTGATATTTTCCCATACAGACCTCGCGCTCGCTTAATAACTCTTTAATAGTAGAAGGAAATAATAAATGAAAGTTATACATTGTTTGACAGGCAATAGCTCCTTACATACCCAGAGGAAATGTCAAACTCAGCTCAGCAATCTATGAAATGGTACTCTATGACTTCCTGAAGACTGACTACCAGGTAAGACACTAGTAAACACTGATGCCATTAGAGCAGATTTGATATGACTGTGAAACAGACTGCACCATAGAGCAGATTATATGTGACTGTGAAACAGACTGCACCATAGAGCAGATTATATATGACTGTGAAACAGACTGCACCATAGAGCAGATTATATGTGACTGTGAAACAGGCTGCGCCATAGAGCAGATTATATATGACTGTGAAACAGACTGCACCATAGAGCAGATTATATATACTATTATACTATACTTCTTACAGAAACCACTCACAACTCATTGGTAAACACTATTTTACTCTTAGGCAGTGTTAGCTAGTACTCACAGACCAAGTTAATACATAAAGTTTTTAATTGTATGTACACCTAGTTATGTCACATGAAAAAATCTTTATGCAAAATAGCATGGAGTGAGGAGATAAACAAGCACATGCTTTTGGTTGCACAATGCAGAGATGGTCCAGGAAGTAAAACACCAGCACTCACTTTCCCTTTTGAGTGTTGTCTGCAAAAAAATGGAGAAAAAAGTGATAACAATATTAAAAAACTTAGTTGAAAGGGCTGTCACCTTGGTAAAATTCAAAGACTCGAACCAGATTGTGATGAGATACCCAATAATGCATTAGCATTTGTATGAGTGTGAAATGTTACCGTGCCAACATAAAAAACATTCAAAATTCCTGCCATAGCTGTGCTGTGACTCTTTTGTGCCATTTTCACAGTCATACAAAATCTACTCTAAGCATTTCTAAGTAGGACATTGCAGGGGCATACCAAGGAGTTTTGTGAAGGGAGAGGGGGGGGGGGTCTTAAGGGGGGATCTAGATCCATGAATGTGTTTACTTATTTATTCAGTGATAACAAATTCATTTGTAAAAAGGTTTGGTTGCAAAGGGGGGTTCTGGAACCCCTGGAACCCTCCCCTGGGTACACCCCTGCATTGAACTTAGAACTTAGTTAACATTGTTCTTTCTTCCTTTTTAGAAATTCCAAGATTTAGTTAAAGAGTGGCCATCAGAGTTGTATAGTATTCAAGCCATTATCAGTGCTGTACAAGTAAGCATACACAATAAATCATCTTCTTGTGGTTTATTCTTTTTGTGAATTCTAACTCTGTGTTCTATTGTTTCTATAGGAACAGCTTGAAAAGCAACCAGATAATCATGTTTTATTAGAGACACTAGGAGAAATGTAAATATACTTGATTTTTTCTCATCTTCTTTCACTGCCCCCACCCCCCTCAATTTATCTCACTTTACCTCACTAATTTGGTGTCACCCAAACATAGCTATATAGCCATTATTAGGTAAAGAGGCTGTAAAATGAAGGCTGTTATGTAACCTTGCTGGCAATAGTGAGGGAGTTGTATGGGATTCTTTAATCTTTTATTCATGTACCTTCCTTATTATTTTCTTGACAGGTACACGCGACAGAAAAGATATGATAAAAGTCTAGCTATTTATCTCAAGTAAGTTATTGAATACTCTAATAACAGTGCATTGAATCCTTTACTGAAATCCTTTAATTTAGGGATAATCATTATGTTATAATGACAATAGACCGAGCTCTTATGCATGCTTTTGTAAAAACTTTTGGCAGTTGAATGTGACGTGTAAATAATTTATTACCCACTCACTCCGTTAGCAGTCACATTGTACAAATATTTATAACATTCAAAGCCTTTCCATTTACACAAGCGACTGGAGTAAAAAATGAATGAATGAACCAAGGAATGAATGAATGAACGAATGAACAAACAAGCAAAACAAATTAAAGTTGGGTAAACGTGATGTATGTGTCTCAATCACCTTGTTTTTCTCTCCTGGTGTTATATTGCAAAATCTGATTAATACCTCAATACTAAACACTACAAAACCTCTATCAAATTGACCTCTGTTCCTTTATTTCAGACTTGGTCATCAGGATGTGTTTAACCTCATACATGAACACAACTTGTTTAAATCAATTAAAGATAAAATAGTCATGCTGATTGAATTTTCACCTGCTGTAAGTACACCCACTCCCTTTAAACACTGATATAATGCAATAGGCCATTTGCATGATGGCACCATTTTACTACCACTACCAGAATGCTCTACGAATTTTCTTTCTTATTCAGATTTTTATTCCCTCCTGAGAATAGCAAAACAATTGGCACTAATTATTTTACAAAAGAAAGTGGGCAAAGCATTCTGGTAGTTGTAGTATATGACGTCATCATGCAAATGGCCTATTAAGGTCTCAATGTTACGAAAAATTCTGTCTTTTTAGAAAGCTATCAAGATGTTTCTGGACAACTTGGATAAAGTTCCAGTGAGTTGAATATATTTTACACTGATAGATTCTAATTTTTGATTCCAATTTTTCTGCTCTTTTACTAGCTGCATATTATTTGACTGTATTTTTCTCTTTTATTTCATTTATTTTTTAATTTCAACTCTCATTAGGTAGATGATGTTGTACGACAACTCAATAAATATCCAAAACTTTTACACATGGTGAGTATATGGTCCTGGCTTGTTTACTTTATTGCCATATTTATTTCTTTTCCCATTTCCTTACAATAGTCCAGTTGTGAGATATGCTTCACCTGCCAGATATAAAGGACTTGGAACAAGGCTACATGCTAAAACTTTTGTCTTGTTATGAATGACTGAGCTTTATGCACGTAGCCTCGTCTTGATACTTTTGAATGTGGCAAGTGAAGTGTAACTTGGAAGTCAGCTATTCAACATTGTACAGCCCATGAAATGATCCCTATCCTGGAAATGACCCTGGTCCACCAAAGGATCCCCAAACTGTATGGCCAGTGATCCCCTTTCCCAAATGGGCACGATTTTCATACTTAACAATTTTTTCTTGCATCAACTTCATTTCTGTGACTGCCCTCCTTCCCCCTCCCATTCATTGTTGTTTAGACAAGGACACGCCTCGACAGTTGAACCATCATAAAAACATTGAATAGGGGAGAGGGGGAGATGATGTTTTATAATGGCCATTTTTGTTCCTATAACCACCGCCCAGTTGGCTCAGTTGGTTGAGCGTCGGTCTCTCGTGCGGGAGGTCGGGGTTTGATTCCCCGGCCGGACCAACACTCAGGGTCTTTCAACAATTGAGGAGAAGGTGCTGCCTACATCTGCAAATGGTTAGACCTTCACGTCTTCTCGGATAAGGACGTTAAACCGTAGGCCCTGTCTCCCATCCCTTCCTTAACCTGTATATGGGGGACATTAAAGAACCTGTTGAACTATTCGCATAAGAGTAGGGGATTGCCCCCGGTACAACAGTCTGTCCTTATCCTTACTACTAACAAACTGTAGCGCATTTGATTATATACATATAGATATTTTCCCTATATAAATGGAAATTTTTTTTCATTTCTATAACCAGTATCAATTAAATTGCATCTAATTGTAGTATTTAGATGCTCTGCTACAAAAGGACCCAGGAGCAGGCATGGATTATCATGAATTACAGGTGAGTATATCAGTTACAATGTTACAAAATTGATACAGTGTGAATAACTACCCAATCTTTGACCTTGATAGGTTGGATTGTATGCGGAGTTCGATCGTGATCGTTTACTTCCTTTCCTTCGTAACAGCAACTATTATCCATTGCAAAAGGTAAAGTTATAATATATATTTTATAAAATATTTGAGATATAACGCGTGTGCTGATTGGCTGGCTACCATGTTTATATCAGAGGACAGAGACATGGCTCACACAAAAACGTCGACAATATTTTATAAAAGCAATATAAAACGATCGCTTATGTCTCTGTACTGTGATATAAACACTCTGTCTACGCCTCGTGTTCCTAAGCTTGCTTTTCTCTTGCTCTACATCTTCCATCGTGTTTATATCACAGTACAGAGACATGCGCGCGCGCTTTATATTCCTTAAATATATGTGCGTATTAATGATTATAACATGAAGCTTACAGGTACTCTGATATGTGATTGTCTTTATTATGTCAGGCTTTAGTTGAATGTGAACAGCGTCATCTTATTCCTGAAATGGTCTTCCTACACAGTACGTAAGATTCTTGAATATAGTTTAATAATAATATTAACTGTTAACAACTGTTTATTTAAGTGTCCAATGTCTTCTAGTATATGTATTCTCACACTCACTACCTCTACATTAAATATTTTTCATACATCGCTCAACTCACATGTTGATTTGTTGTTGTTGTTGTTGTTGTTGTTGTGCTTTGAATGTTTGTAGTGACGGACGTTGTTAATGTTGTTGCTGTTGTTGTCGTTGTTGTTAATGGTGGGGGTTTAATTGGGTGGAAATGTTGGACAGTGGAGCTTGTGATGGTAGTAGTTGTGAAGTAAGTTGTGGTTCTGTAATGTTGGATGTGGTGGTATATATTGTGATGTTTTTGTTGTTACTGGTTGCCAGTTGAGGTGATAGTGTCGTCGTTGTTGTTAGTGGTGGTGGTGGTGGTTGGATGTTGATGTTGTTCAGTACTGATTGTGGTTGCTGTTTGTGTGATTGTTGTTGTTGTTGGTGGTGGTGGTGGTGATAATTAATGATGACATAATTCTTATCTGTTGGTGATGGTAATAATATTGAAGATTAGTGCTCTACGGTAGTTTGTTTTCTGTAACAGTGAATTTATGTGTGTGTAGTGGTTATTGTTGGTGATGTTGTCACAGGGTCCACACGGTCTTGGGAAATCATGAAAAGCCCTGGAACTTAAAAATCTAAATCCAAGCCTGGAAAAGTCGTGAAATATAGGGAAAAAATACTAAGATCATGGTTATATATTTCTGCCAAAAATTTTCTCATCGTAAGATTAGAAATGAGGAAATTTTACGTTGCATGAATACGAAAATCTCAAAAAAAAATAAAAAATTATCATATGAGTCGAGTGATTATTTGCAAAATACTTAATGTAGAGGTATTGTGTGTGAGAGAGTACAGTGTCACCCAGTTAGTGCACAAGCGCTAGAAGACTTGGACACTTGGGTGTTTTCCATTTAGTGGAACCAACCGGCCAGAACGGCCAGTTCTTAAATGGTACATGTCAATTCCTAACTCAAGCTTGAATCAGTGCTAAGAAATCAGGCCGTTCTGGCCGGTTGGTTCCACTAAATGGAAAACACCCTTAAATAAACAGTTATTTATTATTAGTTATTAGTTATGTAACAACTGTCAATTTTGAGATCATAGAATTGAAACGAAGTCATGACAAACACATGAAAATGTAATGGAATTTTTTCACAGTTTCTGTGTAAACCCTGTGTTAGTTATAGTTTATGAAATACTACTGCTTCTGACTAATTTTGTTTTCGATGGTGAAGAATGCGGATTGATGTAGGCAGTGCTAAGAGTGTTTTGTAAACATTCTGTATATTTGCTTTTTTAGGTCGGATGGGCAACAACAAAAAAGCTTTACACTTGATCATCGAAGAGCTTGAAGATGTAGAGAAGGTATCCTTGAAGATGCTTGAGTTTTAGTTTGGTGCAATGGGTGTTGGTCATGTGACTCACTCACTCACTATCATCTATTATTGCTAGGCCATCGAGTTTTGCAAGGAACAGAACGACGAGGATTTATGGGAAGATCTTATCAAATGTTCTCTTGATAAACCAGGTAATCTTTTTTGTAGTCTGACAAGAAAGCAGTTTCTGGTTATTGGTGAGGGTGTATGGTAGGTGTTTTTATCGATAGAGAAGACGATGATGATGATGATGAAGATGATGATGGTGATGACTGTATTGATATTGTTGTCTTGTGATCGTTTTCTTGTGTTGGCTATTTCCTCAGTTAAAATGTTTATAACTGACGATTCTTGGGTTGCATGTGACGTCACGGCAGCCATCTTGGATGAACTTAAACAAAAGATTTCTCATTACCGTCACTTGTTTGTTCATCCAACATGGCTACCGCTCTATTCGCTTTTGAATTCCCAGAGGAATGAATAAAACCCGGCAATTGTCTAGCAGTATTTCATCACTATATATTAGTTAAGTAACCAATAGGATTCAACGATGGATAAGGCTTTGCTCTATTAAATTCAGTAAATGTTGTTTTTCAGCCTTTATAACTTGCTTACTACACAATATTGGCACGCATGTGGACCCTATACGTCTCATCAAGGTAGTACATCATACATGTTAGCCTTCATAGTCAGGCCCTCGTGAGGGGTGGGGAGGGGAATAAAGCAGGACCTCTTAAGGGAGACGCAGGGGGACAGTTTGGCTACGCAAACTACATATATGTCATGAGATCAGTTTTCGTATGTGTGAAACGCACCGTACCGGTCAGTGACCAAGTCAGTGCCGTGTCGTCTGTAAAAACATTCGAAATCCTGCCGTAACCGTGTCGTTTTCACAAGAAATTCAAAATAGGGCGCGCCCTACGTAAAGCGCGCCTTAGAGCAGATTTCGTATGAGTGTGAAAAACTACGGCACGGTTACAGCGTAGTCCAGTCCCAGACTCTCTTCCTTGCCGCTCCAGGACTCGCGGAGAAAGAGAGTCCAGTATAACTTGCATGCGCATGTGCAAATTGAGCCAATCAGATTAAAGTTTTGTTTTGAGAGCTTGCAATATGCAAATTTCAGTGTTTGGTAGTGGTAGTGATGCGTATCGAAAAATTCACAAATACGTCTTTCACAACTGTCCATCCGTAAATGGCCTGTAACTGCTCAAACTTTGGTAAAAGATTATAGTTGGTTTTTCCAAGTGCATAGCTCACTGAATCAACAAATGGCTTTCCGAAATGAGACTGATATCGTGTATACAAAACATTTTCTTCTTCAGCCATCATGAATCATTAGACGACTTTATTTAGGATTTGTAACCACGCGATCACCACATGAATGTGGTGATCGCGTGGTCACTAAGCTGACATGCGCATGCAAGTTATACTGGACTCTCTTTCTCCGCGAGTCCTGGAGCGGCAAGAAAGAGAGTCTGGGACTGGACTAGGTTACAGCGCGGCACGGACACGGCACGGAACTTCGCCTGCTGATTTCTTTACAAATTTACAAAGACAGCAGGCGAGGTTCCGTGCCGTGTCCGTGCCGCGCCGTAACCGTGCCGTAGTTTTTCACACTCATACGAAATCTGCACTATATAAGGCACAAAACTCTCCGCATAAACGGCACCTTGTTCCTCGATAGGCGTGTCTTGGACTAAAAGTGCCGTTTATATGGAGAGGTTCGCGGCTTATTTACGTCACGCCTTAGATATCGCTCGTATAAATGACTCTATTGTACACATAACCCCAATGGTAGCCACAAAACAAATGCTTGTATCCAGCTTGTATAGATATGAATTGCGGTGGCGATCGTTAAGCAGCTTTCTTTTACAAAAATAAGATTAAAAAATAGAAGTTCTTACAAATATTTGATTTATTGGAATTGCCAAGAGATCGAACCAGGATTTAACTAACCCGTAGAAACTCTTTTTGAGCTGAAGTGCGCGTCAATATTCAAGTTTAATTCTAAATTATTCCCTTACAGAAAATGCCTTCTGTTGTTTTCGATGAGAAAGAAAATATTTTTACTGTCCTCTGATTCTCCTTTGTGTGGCTATCGTTAGTTTAGTCTACACTGAGCCATAAAACTGCCTCGACGAAGAGAGAGAAGTGTTCGTTTACCATTGCGCCCTAATGTTTACCTGTTGTGTTTTTTTCCGCGAATAGCGTATTCCAGCTGGTATGAAAATTCCTGGCCTGCGTGACTCATTGGTGAAGATTTTACAGGACTACAACTTACAGGTGTGTACATCATGTCTTGTGATAAGAATATATAAATAGAAGGAAAAAATCCCTTCCTTCTCTTCATTCCCACTTTGGAAACTTTGATCATATAGAAACGTTTACGTCTGGCCTAAACGTATAAAACTGTACGTTTACAAACGTAAACATATTAGTAACTTAGACGGCACCAAAAAGTATGTGCAAATGGATGCTAGATCGGTTTAGACGCAAAACTTTTGATGTGTTTACAGATGTGGAACCATAACTTTTATTACAATGGTTGTCATAGTTGTCAGTCTTGTGCAACTGGTACATAAAACCACGTGTAAAACATGTACATGGGTGCATGGCTGGCCGAGTGGTGAGAGCGCTGGCCATTCACCGCTGTAGCCCCGGTTTGCGTCTCGGCTCGGGCGCTGGATCCTATGTGAACTGCGTTTGTTTGATGTGTTGCTACTATACATATAACGAGCTAGGGGGTTTTTCTCCGGGTTCTTCGGTATATCCTCGCTCAACAAAAGTCAACACGTGAGTTGAACGTTGTAGAGTTATTGAGTGCCAGCACCATTGCGTGGATCTGCTGAAATCGTTTATTTATTTATGTATTACTTGTTTAAGTACACACCCTCGCCCTGAAATCCTCGACGTGCCCTCCACCTCTTGGTTCCGCCAGAACGGAAGTAGATGGTCTATATTTGATTGGGGAGTTATGTTTCAGTTGATTGATAACGGGATCTTGGACAATCTTGGATATTCCTCAAAACATGTGTCTTATTAACCTTGAACATTACTAAAAGGTTGCACGTGTACAAAACCTGTAGGCGGTGTCTTAACCTATCTTAGAATTTCAACCTAAAATTAAGCAGAAACAAAGATGAGCCTTTCGAACCGAATTTTTGTTGTGCGGAAAGACGGCAAGAAACCGGATGTCGTAGAAGCAGACGATGGTCTTTTGCCAAGCTGGAATGTAAATTATAACCCTTAACGTGCATGGCCGGTATTTCCCGCGGATTGTCGATAAGAGACGCAAGCAAAGTAAAATATGTGTTTTTCTTAAAAAGTCACAACAGAGCTTAATTATCTCTTAAGATAAGAAATTCAAGGAAATCCGGCCGATTATCAAGCTGCATTGAATGCTAAAGGAAGAGCATCAATTATAGATAAATATTTACAGTTTTCGTTGGCTAAAACCGTACGACCCTAACGAGAGATCCAACTATTATAATATGTTGTAAAAGGTTATCATAAGTTAATGACTTTCTTATCTGGACTAATTTGCAGATCTCATTACGCGAAGGCTGCAAGAAGATCCTAGTGAAAGATAGGTAGGATAATGGGATTTATCAGCAATCTGTGGATACTGAGCAACAGATATTGCGCGCCGGACAGATTTGATTCCCGTTACCTCGTAGACTGCAGCGCGCGACCAACGGGACTGATAGCGATTGCCCCACTAGCTAGACCGCAGTGAATCATGGGATATGAGCGGGAAGACAAAAAAGTTTTCACTTTTATAGTATTGAATCCAACTCAACGTGATTTCAATATGCGGTAAATTGCGATAAGGATTTGCATTTTTAAAAGGCGAAGACCTAAAAAATATTTCCCCATTGCCTCAGGTTTTTGCCTCCATACAAACCCCTAACTGACTTTAATAACTCGTAATACCATATTACTTTCTCTGATATTTTAGTATGTATAATTAAAACGTTTTACAGTCAAAATGGCTCAAGCTTATCCCTCCGCCCCAAACATCGAAGATTATTATTGAAGTCATTATTTAAAGTTGCGTTATTGAAATCAACATTTTATCTGTTTATAATAAACAGTGGATTATTGAACTACCATTGCTAAAAATAGCCATAACCAGTTAAAAGCGATTAGATAGCTAAAAAGCTAGAAAAGTAGAATTTATTTATATTTCTGTTTTTGAAGTTTGAATTTTCCTTGCATTATGCAAATTTCAAAACAAACCATGACGTCAAATTTGCAAAAATGAATCAAATCTTCGATGTTGGGGGGGGGGGGGGGGGGGAGAGTAAGAATGTTTTGTCTCAACTTTAGGCCACCTTGGCAAAATCCTAGATCAGTGTTCTTGTTGGTTGGGTCTTGCGCATTCGGTATTCTTAAATATTGATGTTCTTCTTTAACAGTGCGTCATTGATGCAGAGGTTGAACAGAGTACAACAGCGTGGTGTTAGTGTAGATGGTAAGACTGATTTTGTTATTCATTCATTCATTCATTCATTCATTCATTCATTCATTCATTCATTCATTCATTTATTTTTTTTATTTTTTTTTACAGAGGAAACTACTTGTTCTGGGTGTAGAGCTGCCGTTATAGCAGAAGGTAATCTATGATTCCAATACCTCCCTGATATACATCGAGAACAGATCCACCAGTAGTCTCCTTCGCAGCTGTTCTTATATTCACGCAACGCTCCACTGAGTGACAACACTAAGAGCACGCAACGCTCCACTGAGTGACGACACTAAGAACACGCAACGCTCCACGGAGTGACGACACTTAGAACACGCAACGCTCTACTGAGTGACGACACTAAGAGCACGCAACGCTCCACTGAGTGACGACACTAAGAACACGCAACGCTCCACGGAGTGACGACACTTAGAACACGCAACGCTCTACTGAGTGACGACACTTAGAACACGCAACGCTCTACTGAGTGACGACACATAGAACACGCAACGCTCTACTGAGTGACGACACAGAGAACACGCAACGCTCTACTGAGTGACGACACATAGAACACGCAACGCTCTACTGAGTGACGACACTTAGAACACGCAACGCTCCACTGAGTGACGACACATAGAACACGCAACGCTCCGCTCAGTGACAACACTAAGAACGACCTGCGAAGGAGACTAATCGAACAGTTACCTAAGGTGGTGGTAATTAAGTTTCGATCGTTGGATGTGGATGATAGGGTTGGTGGTGGTAGTGGGATATTGATGACGGAATCATGACGACAATCGTGATGATGTTGATGATGGGTGGGACCATTGATAGAGGTAGCACTTGGTGGTGATGATAATCCAATAACGACCATAATTCCAATGGTGTATATGTAGGAATGATGATGACTAACTGAAAAAACGACGGCATTTAGTGGTCGGAGGTGACGATAACGGTGCGGATAGAGTCGTTTTCGTATGAGTGGGAAACTTACCGTACCGTATCGTAACTGTACCAGTATCATAGTTTCTATAAAAATATTCGAAATTCTTGCTGTAACCGTATCGTACCGTAACCGTACAGTGTTCCCACTCATACGAAAACCACTCTATAACCATGCCGTTGACACTAATGATAAAAGTATTGCTAATGATGATGATGATGGTTACAAAGTGATATTCTTCATGTCTCTTCCAGATAGTCGCAAAACTTCCAACATCTTGGTTTTCTTTTGCAAACACGTTTACCACGAAGACTGCCTACCTTCTGTTAGAGACATGGGCCCATTTTGTCAAATATGTACAGGAAAAGTTCAACGTCTTCGATCGCAAAAAGGACGTTCCGGATCTATGTACAAATAAGGACATTTTAACGTACCACCTTTCGATTTGGATACTGGGCGTAGCAAGGTCAAGCAAGCTTGATGCCGAGCTGTTTTGCTCTTTCTAGTACTACACTAACCTCTTACTCCACGGGAACAAGGAATTGTACTAGATAGCTTGAGATGATCAGTAGTGAATAATTAGGAAAAAAATGCAAAGGAAAATGTCTCCATGATTCAGAATTTAGCGTATTTAATACCAAGACAACCAATTTAATAATATCAATGATGGAGAAATTTAAAGAATTTTACATTATGAAAAAGAAAAATTGTCGCACAAAAAGTTAATCGTAGGGTACAACAATTCCAAGTTTTTTATCCTTTCTACTCTCGAAACCAAATTATCAATTTCTCTATGTAATAACTATAGAGACAATAATGAAACAATATAAACACGATAAACGTAAATTAGCACTTCCGCTGCTTCCACTTGCTCCCGGAAGTGACTTTCACGTACGTCACGCCATCACGTCACGCCTACGTAACTTTGACATTAATTACCGATCAATCATTTCACAAAAATCTTGAATAGATTACTGATCAATCATTTCACAAAAATCTTGAAGCTAGAAATGTGACGACATAGATTAATTGGAAGTTATATTTGATAAAAATTAATTGGAATAATTTAGTAAAAGTCTGGATATGATGGTTAGAAAAAAGTAAGGAAATGAGAGTATAAAACAAGACGTAAACTAATAAGTTTTTATTTGCACGTTACAGCTTTCGCTTCACTTTCTAATATCTGCGACGACGCCCTGTTTCGAACAGAATTCCCCGTCTAATAATGATACGACAACCATTTTTGACAAGAATGATTGTTTAAAATAAAACTGTAACAAAAGGATGCGGCTCGTATATCATACCTTAAATGAACTGATTTTCCTCTGACTTTTTTCGGTAAAAGGCAAGTCGAACTCGCTGACAACATGGAACCAGGCTTTATTAAGGCAGGACGTCTGACGGCATCCTCGGTGGTTAACCTAGGAATTCATCAAGTATAGACACTGGATCAGATATTATAGTTCATCCTGTACTGGGAAGTATATACAATTATAAAACTCAAGGTGGAGACTGACCTTTCAGAAGTTTTCTCATTCAGTGAAAATCCGTCGTGACGACTGAATTTTAAGGTAAAATTAATTGCGTAGCGCGTCGGTTCTAAAAATAGCTCGTGTAATAGATACATGACTCAAAGATCATGAAACTGTAATCGTACTGAAAAGACACGGGGAAACATACATTGCTTATTTTCAACAAAAATGAGCAGTAAAACCAAACTGCCAAAATCGGACTCAAGGAGATGAAACATTTGGTCTGTCGAAGTTGTGACGTCACTGGCGCGCGCCGCTCAATCATTGTTCATGAAAAAACTGGACTGATTGACCTCTAAGCCAGGTATATACAGTGCAACCCCCTATAAGAGAAAACCCTCGGGAAACGGGCAAGCGGCCGCTTAATAGGGGCTATCTAAAAAGTCAGGTCTTTGATAACTGTCCGCAAAATAGCGGCGGTCGTTTAATAGGGGTATAAATAACGTGTAAAACAACCCAAAGAGCGAGCACACACAAAAGTTTATATATTTTTAGAGTTCCCAAATAAGGTTCTCCCATCTTTATGGAATCATCTGGAAAGCTGCAGTCTGTGTTTTCTGGTTGTCGCCAAGAACACTGGACGTATGTTTTGTTTTAGTTAGCAGTAATGGATGACATGATGTTTAGTGTATCACTGTGACCACATCGCGTGAAACTGGATATGTATTTCTTGGCCGGTAACTGTGTTTTGTTTTCGGTAAATCATCTTGGGATAACGTGTTGTGGTAGCTCACCGGAGGTCGAACATTGCTAACTTGCGTGTTGTAAGCCATTTTTAAAAAGAAAAAGCAAAAATAAAAGGTGTCAGTGTCTGGATGTTTGTTGTTTTATACCCCCGTAACCAAAAAAAGAAACCATAATATCGAACTCTATGGATATAAGATACTATAGTTTCAAAATTTGCCATTCATAATAATGATGGCCATCATCATCATCTTTATCGTCTGTCACCCGAGGCAAACCCGAACCAAGGGGGAACCCTCGAGAGGATCCCGTAGGCGGGGCGATGTTTAGTGGAGCTCGGGACCTAAGTGAAGCGTGCCGTCACTTTCCATACTTCAGAGACGGGCAAAGCTCAACACTATTTCGTTTTCCTCTATAGAACATCTACTTACATGCCTAGATTACACAAGGGTGCCAACTGACAAATCTCGTGCGATATAAGGTAAGTTGAAAAGGTGGAAGTTGACACTTCCGCTGAGGAAAGCTGTTGGTTGCAAAGACTTCAGATAAGAATGAATGACTTGATTACACGAATTTAATTATTCGATACACAAACTTTTACCAACTCTGTGTTTTAACGTCGTTCTGACCTCGAATTAATCTTTAGTTCTGCAGTAGTTAATTCAGGACTTTTCTTTCAGTACTAAGTGGATCTTTGACCTTAAGGACACCACAGATGAAAATGGACTTCAATTTGATTGTATTAGTTGTGTTGTTCACTCCTCTGAGTGCCTTCAACATTGATGTTAGTAAACCCGTAATATTCACTCATCCAGGAGGCTCCACTGGAAAATACTTTGGCTATTCTGTATCCCTACATTCTTTCAATAATAAGAAATGGTGAGTATAGTTTGTAAATTCAGTGTTCTTTTGATGAAGACGAAATCGAGGTCCTTAGCTGTGTATAATTTCTGTGGACACTTGAGCATTGGAATTTCTGATTGTTTTGCATTATTTACTTATTCAACAAAAGTGCATTTAAGCTTATATGTAGAGATTTTGGGCAGACTTTGAATGACCAATTCGAGTGTTTGAATTCATTCTCTCTTCGCGTTGGCTTGGAAGCTTCTAACACAGCAGCAAACTATAAATATTAAATCAATAAGTATCGCAGTACATGTAAATTTTTAAAACTTAGCTCTATTCTATTCATTATTGCTTTTGATCTTTATAACAGCTATTTGCTTTGTATTGACTTAATTTATGTTCGAAACATACATGTCGGCTCGTGTATTCAAACGTCAGTTTTTTATTTGACCTACTCTTGGTTCGAAAGCTCTTGCGAAATATGTTGTGTGACATTAGTTTTATGATCAATGGTTCTATCGTACAGCATTCCATTGAATGATCGAGTCACGAATTTACGATACATATAAAGGAATATAATTCTGTATTATTAAAGCTATCTTTGATCATAATCCTTCTAAGCTTATCCCAATACTGATTATTTTTAAAATATAAACCAGTGATAAACTTTGTAACCCATTGATCTATTTTAATGCCATTTTAAATTCTTACTCGCGTTTCTCGTGGCCTAGAACTCTTTAGGTGATTAAACTATTGATTCGTTCCTTCTCACTTTTGTTTATTGTTATTATTCATTGTTTTTTATTGTTCTTGTTTTTAAGCCAAAGTTTCTAGTGCCGGGTCGTTTACTTATTTCTAGAGCCAGATTAATTTTATGGTCTCAAATTCTGTATTTACACAAAAGATTTGTGACGATTTCTTTAATTGACGTTTTTTAATTAATGTCAGTATTCAATTGCATTTGAGGAGCATTTTATGAACGTAAGATTTACAGCTATAATTACAGAGTGGAGACCACGAATGTATTGATAAATTGAATGTACCGATAAGATGAGTATTTGTTGATAGGTATAATTATTGTGCGGGCTTCCTGTGGTTGTTGAAAATAGAATATTTCACTTTCCTCTGTGTTTGCCTTCAAACAATGGCTGAACAGTCATTAAAAGATGATTGCAGTATGTAGATTATTACTTATTGTGGTTTTCAGAGGTCAGGACAATCCATCTCCTTCTTTCCTCCATAAACAAACAAATAAACAAAAGCTATTTAATAATATAAAGTAAAATGAAATAAAATAGAATGAGATAAAATTCAAATCAAATTAAAAAACAATAACAACAAAAAGTGCCTGAATATAAGATACATTTGCCTTAAAATTATTTTTAATACCAAACAAAAAATCCTTTTATTATCCTGTTGATGCGTGTATTTTGATTGCAGGTTATTGGTTGGTGCTCCAATAGATGATGTAAAATCAAAAAGTGGCAGTGAAACTCTCAAGAATTATGGAGCCATATATAAATGTGACCCAAAAAATTCCAAGTGTGATTATATCCCTATTGATAACACACGTAAGAGTATTTTCCATTTATTCCTTTCATTTTTATCTTTCCTTCTTCTTCCCTCATTCTTTTTTTGCACTTCATGTCTTTTACTTCCTTGTGTCTAGCTTCCTTCCTTGTTTCTCTCTCTCATTCTTTCTGCCTGTCTGTTTTCTTTATTATGTATATCTGTCAACTCCTTTTGTTATTCAAATTTCCATTGGAGTCAATTTCTAAGTTTGATTAGTCCAAATTAATTTCCTAATTTACCTAAATGTAGGTATAATGGGATTTATAAGTATTTTAGAATTTCTAAGCTTTCAGATGATTTATAGATCGATCTGTTTATCTCGTAAAACATGTACATGCTTCTAATATGTGGATAATTATCAGAAAGCTTGGGAAATAATGAAATATTTACTATATTTTCTTAAAAATAATTGCCCTGGGCAATATAATTTTTGTTTGTTTGTTTGTTTGTTTGTTTTTTGAAGTTCATGAAATGGGGCAATTAATTTAAATTGGTTAGTGATGGCACTTAGACCATGAAATAGATTAACAGACATTAGTAGACACTATTTCTATTGTTTTCTTTTGTTTTTTTATTAGACTATTAGACACTATATAAACTATTAGATTTTGTTTCATGGATTAAGTGCTATCCCCATAGCTGCCAACCCTCCCGGATAATCCGGGAGTCTCCAGATTTTGGGCCTCGTCTCCCGGTCTCCCGGATAAAGACCTAAATCTCCCGGATAATCGCTCGAACCCTAAAATCGCGGTCATTTTAACTGAAATATTGTCTATCCTTCTTGAAAAATCGTCCCCCCCCCCACTGAGCGTGAAAATCGACCCAATTCTAAGGAAAAAATGTTGATCTCCAGATACGAAAGCCTTGGGGGTTGGCAGCTATGTATCCCTCTATTATTTGAGTGAGGTGATTATTTCAAATTTACTACTTGTTCATTTATGGAAACTCTTTTTTGCACCAAACAAAAGCATTAAAACTGGCTAATGAGGGCAGCTAAGAGAACAACAAATATAATTTATGGTAATTACTTACATTCACAGCCAATCGAAAGGAACCTGGTACCCTCGATGGTGTTTTTAAATTAATTGTGAGGGAACAAAAGGAGAATCAGTGGCTTGGGGAAGCTCTTCATAGTTCAGGAGTAAATGGAAAAGTTGTGGTGGGTATTATTAATTAGTTAATGTGTACTCATGTCATGATATTGATTTATATAAATAAGAAGTTCAAATAGGTTAAGGCACTGCATGAGCATGTTAGCCTCCTTTGCAGAAATCCTTTGGGTCGATCACCACACAGTGTTAAGTTCCCCAATTGACAAACATTTCTTGGGGAGCTTAGCACAGTCATTAACATGTTACCTGGGGAGCTTAATTAGCACTGTGTAATGACCCAAACAACATATCTGTTGTTTTAAACTAAAGGTATAAATATGAGATATCAATATATTTTGTTTTACTTGACGTATATATTCAGAACAGAAATCCACTGTTCATCAAAGCATATATGCATAAGATTATTATGTGATGTATGTCGATCGTCTCCACATGTACCATAATCAACCAAATTAAGCATGCATAATATGTCAATTATCATATACACAGAAAAAAATTATCAATTCCCAACTTGGGGTTTCCCTGGGTCTAACCTGGGAATCTGTTCTATTTTTCCTGGGAAATCTGTAATACCCAAACTTGTAAAAATAGAACAGATTCTCAATTTAGACCCAGAGAAAACCCATTTTGACCCAAGTTGGGAATTGACATTTTTTCCTGTGATAGATGGAATATATTACACTTTCTGGATGCTTGTGGCTAAAGAACTTCTAGATCAGAGACACAGGGAGGGGTGGGTGGGAAAGACACAGACTGCAAACTAATAGGACATTTGCATGATGGCTTCATATACTTTAGCCACCAGAATACTTTGCTTTCTTTTGTACAGTAATTAAATGCCAATTGTTCGACTATTCTCAAGAGGGAATAATAATTTGAATGAGAAAGAAAATTTGTCAAGTATTCTGGTAGTTACATGTAGTCCTGGGGGGGGGGGGTGTCTCCATTGTACATGTAAAAGGATCAGGTATGCTCGTTGGATATTTTCAAAAATACCCCTAAAAGATAAAGGAAGTCTTGTAAAACGGCGTGGCTGGACGATTTTTAACCCCTAAGAGATACCAGTGATAACAAGCAATGAATATTATTATTATGACCACAAAATTGGATGGTCAATATGCTTTTGTTGAGCAAATTTCTTCCAGTTTGAGAACAAGATAATAAGCGATGGGCTCTTTTGATACCCTAAGAGAGACAAGGAAATGCTAAAGCTCTAAACTTCAATTTTAACACCCTAAAAGATACCAAATTACTGATTTTTACCCGAGCATACCTGATCATTTTACAATGGAGTCCCCCCCAGGGGTTGTAGTAAAATGATGTCATCATGCAAATGTCATATTGACCCTTATCATGCTAACATTACATTTAAGCTGATGAATATATGAATTTTTACAACTAAGCATTTTTCCAAAGAAATGTATGTTAGCAATGCATCACATGCGTTGTTAGCCTCGTTATCATGCTGTACACACATTTCTTTGCAGAAATTCTTAGTTTCAAATATTCATATCTTCGACAGTTCAAGAACAATCTTTACGAAACTTCGTATTTTTACTATTATCGATGTGACAAATTTGATAGTGAACTCCTTTAATCGATACATAAAATATCTTTCAATGTCATGCTAGCGAGATAAGGGTAAATTGTCATTTGATTCAAAAATATTTTCTACATGGAAGTCTAATCTATAGGTAGGTACAGTGTATCTAAACACAGGTGTGACAGAGACTAGATTTTAAAAGGAGAGAGTTTTTTTTTCCAGACATGTGCACCAAGATACATGGAAACTCCTCCTCAAGGTGGTGGAAGCTACCGATATCACTGGGTACTTGGACGGTGTTTCGAAATCCATTCAGACTTGAGTGATATTAAGACTGTTATCAATCCATGTTTTGACAGTAAGAATTCTTTACTTAGTTATAGATAATTTACTCTTGCACTAAGTTGTAGTGTTACAGCACTGATTATAAAGAAAGAAGGAAAGAATTGAAGGGAGAATGGAACGAAGAGAAAGGAAGATTGAAAGATAGGAAGGACGAAAGAAAGAAACCTAGACAGAAAGGAAGGAAGAAAGAAGAGAAAAAGAAAGGAAAATAGATAGAAAGAAAGGAAGGAAAGAAAGAAGGAAGGAAGGAAGATAGGAAGGAAGGAAGGAAAAAAAGAGATTGAAGGAACGAAAGACAGACAGATAAGTAAAAAGTTAAGAAGACAAAATATTCATTTTCTTTTCTGCTATTTCTAGGACGGTATGGCAATAATTACTATGGCTATTGTGAAGCTGGTTTCGGTGCGCAGTTAACAAAGGACAATGAATATATAACTATGGGTGCTGTAGGAATAAGTAACTGGAAAGGTATACAGGCTGACCGTAAAACAAAACCCTTGCACATTTCCACGCTCAATTAACCTGTAGATTAGCTTCTTCTTGAGAAGTTTCTTGGTTAAATTCTTGCACGCTGTTCTGCCCAAAGCGCTGGCTGCTTTGCCGAGCCAAGAAGCGCGCGCTGACAGTTTCACTATACGATTTGCCTCGTATGATTGTCTCGCCTGGTGTTCAGCCAAAAGGGCTAGCTGCTTTATTGCCAAGAATCTAAACAGAAGCTGAGAGTTTTGTGAACTGAGTGTAATTTGATTCTTGTGTTTTTATAGGTGGTGTTTTGGCGTACTCGCCCATCTTCAAAGGTGATGCAATTTTTTCTACACAAGATCAAATAGACAAGGGATACTACATGGGTATGTATTGGATAATAAGGCTGGTTTACGATGTGTCGGCACGATTTTTGATAAGCTTTATTCGGGAAAAGAGAGAAATCGGCCCGATTCGCAAAAATCTGTTGCAGTGCAACAGATTTTCCTCATGTCGGGCCGATTTTTGAATGAAAAAGGAGTGCTAAAAACAATAAAACTCAAATCGGGCCGACATGTCGTACCGTGTAAACCAGCCTTTATAACAACAATGGCATTTGTTCAGTAGTATGCCTACCTAAATTACTAAGACATTAGGGGTTCAATTCCCGCCATTAGACTCTTGTTATTTCTACATCCTTCTACGTTCACTTGATTAGCTTTAGATATTCACGAGATAAAGCATTTATTACTGTAGCCTTACCATAAAGTGAGATAGCTGTTTTTGCATGCTGAAAACGATAGTCAGGGTATGGGCCAAGTGTCTAAGCATTAACCTTCACTTGCGTTGATATTCTGATATATATCGCAGGATATGCTGTAACAAGTGGTTTCTTTGGACAATCTAGAAAGATAGGTGAGTTTATCATCAATCTCATGTGCTTCTGTTTTTCCAATTAGTGAAGAAATAGAAAACGCGCGCGCGTGCTGTGTGCAGATTGAGAACACGCGGGGATTGATCACAACACGAGAAGTGTTAAGATTCTCAGCGTTTCTCGAGTGTTCTGATCAATCCTCAAGTGCTATAAATCTGCTCAGAGCACAGCGGGCAAGTTTTCTGTTTCTTTTATAAAATACAAAGTTGTTTTCGAGCACATTCAGTGTTCATTTACACTGATAAAAAAAATTAAAGGTGCGCGCGTGCTGTGTGCATACTTAGAGTTCGTAGTATACGCGTCCTTCGGCCAATGAGAGCGCGCGTTATATGATAGTTATTTTATAACTCATATTTTTGGATCTTCTTAGGAATTGCCGGTGGTGCCCCAAGAGCCGAGAATTTGAAGGGCAAGGTAAGTATGACAAAGAGAGCAACCAACATGACAGGGATATACGTGATATAATATAATTATTATTTTTTTCGTCTGCTACTTAAACTACACTGATAATCGCAAAATGTTTTGTCAATAAATATCAAGGATCACCGTAGGAAGTTTTCTAAACAGGGAAGACTGAAACAAAAAGAGATGCTTTTTTCAAAAACAAAAGCTAATTACCTGTTTGATCTTTAGGTTCTTATTTATCAAGTAGAATCACAGCTCACTGTCAGTGCAACGCTTCCTCAACCCAAGAACGCCATGGTAAATGTTTACTAGAAATATTTCGTGGTTTGTGTTGTATTTTTCCGATTATATTTCTTCAAATTTAAATCTAGTGCGACAAATTACTAACGATGTGAAGTTTCGCCTAACTAGCCGCAGCATTTCGTTATGACAACATTTATGCATTGATTCATTCGTAACTGTTGATAAATGTAATTGTCTGTCTAGTTATTAGTATATATTAGTTTTCTCGCTAGTTTTCCCTTGCACATTCAGTCTAGTATCTTTGATGTAGTTTTTGTAATCGTTTCTTCAACAAAACGATTCTTTTCTTAGATGGGAAGCTACTTTGGAAGTGTATTGTGTGCAGTGGATCTTGATAAAGATGGGTAAAGTCAGATTAATACTTTAGAAAGTCAAAAACGCGCGAAACATGTATATCGCTGTATTACAAAAAAGAACATTGTCTTTGAAAAACATCGCCAAAAGAAAGGTAATAGAGTCGTTTTCGTATGAGTGGGAAACTTACTGTACCCTATCGTAACTGTACCAGTATCATAGTTTCTATAGAGCGGTTTTCGTATGAGTGGGAAACGTACCGTACCGTGACCGTGTCAGTACCGTAATGTCGACAAAAACATTCGAAAATCCTGCCGTAACCGTACCGTGCATTGACCGTAACTGGTACGGTCAGTTTCCCACTCATTCGAAAACCGCTCTAAAAATATTCGAAATTCTTTGCTTTAACCGTATCGTATCGTAACCGTACAGTGTTCCCACTCATACGAAAACTACTCTAATCATGTCTAAAGGTTTCGCTATCGAATAGATAAAGCTAGTGATCTTCTTCAACTTTATCTGTGTTTGATTCTTTGTTGACTAACCGATAAAATTATTGTTCTGAAGTTATACAGACATTTTAGTTGGTGCACCATTCTACTCAGACATCAGAGATGAAGGTCGCGTCTTTATCTACATGAACAATAGAAAAGTAAGTAGATGTGAGGTCTGTCGAAGATTGCTAGAAGTCCGTATAGGCGCTGTTACACTGTGCAATTTTCTCAGCAACTTGTCTCGCAACGGCGTTGCGAAACAAGTTGCTGGAGGATTGCACAGTGTAACCGGGGTTGTCTCGCAATTTTGTTTGTTGCACGTAGCGTTGCATGACGTAGAACTCAGGTCTACTTTTCGCAACGCATTGCAGCAACTTGCAATGCCATTGCACAGTGTATCACCAACTCTTTCATCCTCTGACATGCGCATTGTTGTAAGGAGTTATCGTAAGAAGAGTTACACTTTTGCAACATTCTACGCACTTTTGAAAAGAGATGAAATGAAAATGAAATGAAAATGAGGCACGTTTTCTACGAGCGCATGTGCAATTTCTCATTTCGCTCTGACGAGCCATCTTGAATCTCGTTCCCAGCTTGCCTCGGCCAAAAATATTGCAAGTTGCTGGGGAAAATTGCACAGTGTAACAGCGCCATGATTTTCTCTGCAACTTTTTTCCCAACGCCGTTGCGAGACAAGTTGCTGAGAAAATTGCACAGTGTAACAGCGCCTTTATACAGTAAACATCTTACGCCATTGTCTTTCTCCTACACCTTTTTGCATACTTATTGGTGTGCGGGTTGGCATGCTAAATCCTTGGCCCTTTTATTGACAATAGGCTAACATTTCTTGATTTTCAACTCTGTTTCCAGGGGGCGTTGAATTTGATGCCTAATATGGAATTGTCAGGTGACAAGGTAGTGGGTGGTAAATTTGGTTCAGCGATAACAAATGTAGGAAGCCTGAACAAAGATAAATACGATGGTAAGTAAGTCCACTAGGGAGAACGATTTGAGACAAATACATTTTGTATAACCGATCATAACCATTAATTGTATCAATTAATAATTAATTGTAATTAAAAAAATGGAGCGAGCAACCTCGCGCTGTGAAAGTAGACCCCTCTGAGGAAATCTCAAATTTGGAGCAAACTTTTGTTTTTCTTTTCCCTGAGGGATAAAATTTTCTATGCAAAAACAAGGCAAAAAAAGGGCAAAGGCTAATGTTTTACTTCGAAATCGCGGGGAGTGGTTGCCCGGACCTCCCGAGCTAAGGGCTCATGTAAGAGCGCCCTTTACCCTCTCTCTCCATCAGTGATCCATTTTAAGGGTATTTAAAGCTAATTAAAACTACACAGAAAGGAAAGAAGTGGGAACAAGGATGTGAAGTCACTTGGGATCGAACTCGGGACCTCTCACGCCAAAGGCCGCGCACTAACCAACTGTACCATCCTTGCTCCAAATGCAAAACATTTTCATTTCATTTTCATTTCATCTCTTTTCAAAAGTGCGTAGAATGTTGCAAAAGTGTAACTCTTCTTACGATAACTCCTTACAACAATGCGCATGTCAGAGGATGAAAGAGGATTGTGAATATATACTTATTGCATGTACGACAATATGTGACTCAGCATTTCCACCAAATGTAGAAAAGATCTCTAAATGTAAAGATGAAGCACTATTTTAGCGTCGGTAGTTCCTACAGCACGAAGCTGGTCTCCCAGGAAGCTGACGGTGCGCTCTTTAACCCTTTCACCATCGGGGTAGTTGTTTGTAAATGAAGGTATTATTGTTGTTGGATTGTTTATTTGATATTACCTAAGAATATTTGTTCTTTAGATGTTGCCATTGGAGCTCCTTACGAAGGCAAAGGTGCCGTTTACATTTACCATGGTAAAGCTAATGGCATTGAAACCAAATACAGACAGGTACGTCAAGCACTTATATATCAGTTGGTGTATTAAGTCGTGTACAAAGAGCGTGTCCATGAATTTCAATATTATATAACGTGTTGTACTGAGTAAGATATTCCATTTTAAATATTCTGTTAAGTCGTATACAAAGAGCGTGGCCATGAATTTCAATATTATATAACGTGTTGTACTGAGTAAGATATTCCATTTTAAATATTCTGTTAAGTCGTATACAAAGAGCGTGTCCATGAATTTCAATATTATATAACGTGTTGTACTGAGTAAGATATTCCATTTTAAATATTCTGTTAAGTCGTATACAAAGAGCGTGGCCATGAATTTCAATATTGTATAACGTGTTGTACTGAGTAAGATATTCCATTTTAAATATTCTGTTAAGTCGTATACCAATAGCGTGTCCATGAATTTCAATATTATATAACGTGTTGTACTGAGTAAGATATTCCATTTTAAATATTCTGTTAAGTCGTATACAAAGAGCGTGGCCATGAATTTCAATATTATATAACGTGTTGTACTGAGTAAGATATTCCATTTTAAATATTCTGTTAAGTCGTATACCAATAGCGTGTCCATGAATTTCAATATTATATAACGTGTTGTACTGAGTAAGATATTCCATTTTAAATATTCTGTTAAGTCGTATACAAAGAGCGTGGCCATGAATTTCAATATTATATAACGTGTTGTACTGAGTAAGATATTCCATTTTAAATATTCTGTTAAGTCGTATACAAAGAGCGTGGCCATGAATTTCAATATTATATAACGTGTTGTACTGAGTAAGATATTCCATTTTAAATATTCTGTTAAGTCGTATACAAAGAGCGTGGCCATGAATTTCAATATTATATAACGTGTTGTACTGAGTAAGATATTCCATTTTAAATATTCTGTTAAGTCGTATACAAAGAGCGTGGCCATGAATTTCAATATTATATAACGTGTTGTACTGAGTAAGATATTCCATTTTAAATATTCTGTTAAGTCGTATACAAAGAGCGTGGCCATGAATTTCAATATTGTATAACGTGTTGTACTGAGTAAAATATTCGCTTATTGATATTCTGTTAAGTCGTATACAAAGAGCGTGTGTATAAATCCGTGTTGTACTGAGTAAAATATTATATTTTTATTCTAGAAAATTCTTGCATCTGCAGTCGATTCTGGTCTGTCACTATTTGGGCATTCTATCTCTGGTGGAATAGATGTCGATGACAATGGGTACCCAGGTAGAACACGCTCTGTGACGTCTTACGTATTCCACCACAATTGATTTAAGCATGTTTTACATTACATAAGTCGTAGTTTTCACTCTTGTGTATTATATTGGTGGTGATCATGAAGGATGTGTGTGTGTGTATTTCTACAACACAAATTTCCTCGCAGACCTAGCGGGGTCATTGTCGGGTGTGATTGTCTTTTTTCAGCCCATTAAGGAGGCTTCCTACAATTTTTCTAGTGCTCGACCGGTCAACTTGAAACGGCTGTAGTTCGTACATGAAAGCACCCACAGTTATGACCTTTCGTCCACTTACTACATAAAGACATCAGGGTTACCATAGCGACGAAACGATGACGTCACCGTTTTAGATTCCAAGCAATTTTACGCGTTTTTCGACCTAAACTTTTAAAATGACACACAAGACGTTAATATTTAGGACTTTGCCTAGCAGCATACGAATTTTGGAGAAATTCGTATAGACAGATTTTGAATTATTCGAGGCGCAATTTTTTGACCCCAAAAATCACAATTTCGAGTCTTCGATTCCATAATTTTAAAAGCAAAGCAGCATGACAACTCTTCGACTGTCCAAATGTTGTTCAAATATCAGACTACTTCTCTACGAAGTTGCACGTGAGAAAGTGCTTTGGATCTCCGTCAGCATACGTCCATTTAGACATGAAATTGGGCGAAATTTTATCAAAATTTATACACAAAGCGTTTAGTGCTCCTAAAGAAAAATCTCTCGGTCAACTGTTTTCTCCCTTTGGTGAGTAGAACTTTAGTATATTTGCAATAAACTGTCCAAGCGCTGATTCAATTGAAGCTTTCTAAGGTACTGAAATAAAATTGCAAAGTTGAGTATATTCGGCGTAACTTAGCGCAGCAAGATTCTAGGTTCAAGTTGTTGTTTTAATTCTCACATTCCTGCATGCAGGCATGCTTCAGTATGCTAATTCGAGGCAATGGTCACCATGGCGTGACGCGCTACTTCACTAGAGTTGTCATGCTGCTTTGCTTTTAAAATTATGGAATCGAAGACTAGAAATTGTGATTTTTGAAGAAATATTCTATACGTAGAGCACGCGTACGGAAACTTAGTAGTGAAGTAGCGCGTCACGCCATGGTGACCATTGCCTCGAATTCAGCAACTGAAGCATGCCTGCATGCAGGAATGTGAGAATTGAAAAAACAACTTGAACCTAGAATCTTGCTGCGCTAAGTTACACCGAATATACTCAACTTTGCAATTTTATTTCAGTACCTTCGAAAGCTTCAATTGAATCGGCGCTTGGACAGTTTATTGCAAATATACTAAAGTTCTACTCACCAAAGGGAGAAAACAGTTGACCGAGAGATTTTTCTTTAGAAGCACTAAACGCTTTGTGTATAAATTTTGATAAAATTTCGCCCAATTTCATGTCTAAATGGACGTATGCTGACGGAGATCCAAAGCACTTTCTCACGTGCAACTTCGTAGAGAAGTAGTCTGATATTTGAACAACATTTGGACAGTCGAAGAGTTGTCATGCTGCTTTGCTTTTAAAATTATGGAATCGAAGACTCGAAATTGTGATTTTTGGGGTTAAAAAAATGCGCCTCGAATAATTCAAAATCTGTCTATACGAATTTCTCCAAAATTCGTATGCTGCTAAGCAAAGTCCTAAATATTAACGTCTTGTGTGTCATTTTAAAAGTTTAGGTCGAAAAACGCGTAAAATTGCTTGGAATCTAAAACGGTGACGTCATCGTTTCGTCGCTATGGTAACCCTAATGTAAACAAAATACACACCAATAAAAATTTCAGTCTTTATGTAGTAAGTGGACGAAAGGTCATAACTGTGGGTGCTTTCATGTACGAACTACAGCCGTTTCAAGTTGACCGGTCGAGCACTAGAAAAATTGTAGGAAGCCTCCTTAAACAGTATCTTCAACTATAGGGTGTACTTGGTGAAACGAAGGAAAAGTGTACAAAATGAAGGAATTGAATACTTTGTATATATACAGCTCATACCGTTTCAAGAGCTCTTCAATCCAACATATTCTGAAAGGGTTTTTGCTTTTCTTTTAGACATCGCGATCGGAGCATATGGATCTGACAAAGCCGTACTTCTAAAGTAAGTTTGTTTTCCTTGCTATACAAAAACTTATGTAAAAACCAGTAAAAATATACTTGTAATGATTACAAGTATATTTTCTTTGCAAAACTGTTCCTGTTTAATTTAACCCAAGCTCCAAACGTTTTGCCTTGTGCACCAATTCCTTTGATTCATCCGCGACCTAAGGATTCTTCCACGATCCATCCACTATTGACTTCCGCCATTGAACTATTGCTTTTCCACGTTGCAGAACTCAAAAGGTGATAAACGTCGAGGCTAAAATCATCTTGAGCGTTAAAAGATTCGTTATTGAAAACAACAAGACTGAATGCAAAGAAAGTGACTCGTCAGTTCACAAATGGTGAGATGATAGAAGTACAATATGAAAAGTGGAGTCGAACAGTGCATGTTGTATTTATACAAGCGATTGTGTATCTCGAACACAAGCCCATTTCCCTGTCCATAACTCTAAGGGTGTTTTCCATTTAGTGGAACCAAGCGGCCAGAACGCCAGTCCTGATTTCTTAGGACTGATTCCAGCCAGAGCTGGGAATTGACATGTACCATTTAAGGTGGCCCAATTGTCGTGCCAATTGGTGCCTTAGAAGTTGCGATACAAAATTGTGCTGCCTGTTACGACGCAAAATTATGTAGTCAAAACTACCGCCAAAATCTCAACAAAATTTCAAAAACAGCGAGAACTATATCTGCTGTAAGAAAGACAAATACCTATTGTAACTTGTGAACAAAATTTGGAGAGATGAGAAGCTAAACGCCAATGTTATCCTCAAGCAAACTTGGGGAGTAATTTATGTGACCACGAGGCGAGCGTTGCGAATTTGTATTACTTCGACTTCTACAAATTCTGTCGAATTGTTTCGTGAAATTTTCTCGGTATGGGATAGAACAAGATGTTAACATACCTGTTGCCAAGTGTCGCTGTGTTTGCTGCACTAGGTATAGCTCATTAAGCTTCAAAAGTAAGCAACTTCATCAAGTCGACGTTTGAGCTGCCAAGGTAAAACCCTCACGGTTTGTTAATTTATTCAAAACGACACCTTACTATCTGTTGCAAAATTCCGCACGGGATCCAGACTTTTGGGAATAAAGACAGTAGCTCTCTGAAGACAATTGCTTCTGAGTCTAAATCCCGTGTGGAATTTTGCAACAGATAGTAAGGTGTTGTTTTGAATAAATTAACAAACCATGAGGGCTTTACCTTGGCAGCTCAAACGTCGACTCGATGCAGTTGCTTACTTTTGAAGCTTACTGAATTATACCTAGTGCAGCAAAGACAACGACACTTGGCAGCAGGTATGTTAACATCTTGTTCTATTCCATACCGAGAAAATTTCACGAAACAATTCGACAGAATTTGTAGAAGTCGAAGTAATACAAATTCGCAACGCTCACCTCGTGGTCACATAAATTACTCCCCAAGTTTGCTTGAGGATAACATTGGCGTTTAGCTTCTCATCTCTCCAAATTTTGTTTACAAGTTACAATAGGTGTTTGTCTTTCTTACAGCAGATATAGTTCTCGCTGTTTTTGAAATTTTGTTGAGATTTTGGCGGTAGTTTTGACTACATAATTTTGCGTCGTAACAGGCAGCACAAATTTTGTATCTCAACTTCTAAGGCACCAATTGGCACGATACATGTTGTATGTAGTCCTCTATGCCTTTATACTTGATTGACGAAATAGGAAAAAAATTCACCTTGGAATTTTGGATTTATGACCAATTTTTCTCAAAAAGCCATTTTTAAAAATCGTCTGATATCTCGAATTACTTGCTCTAATTCGCAGAAAAATAATTACCAGTACAAATTTCAAGGCTTGTAGACAAATGGCTGCAAATTTCTCAGAAATCGGACAAGGTTTTGATGTAAAAGGACGCGATTGAAGTTCATGCCCAACAAACAAATCAATAGGTACGGGCCACCTTAAGACAACTGGCCGTGCTGGCCAGTATCAGCCTCAGTATCAGCTAACTGGGACACTTAATATCTCTAACATTTCTGGCTTACATGCAAGAGTTAAAGATAGCCGGTTTCAACCGTATCATTTATTTCGTTAAATATGCCATGCAGTTCTTTCCTTACTAAACCCTTTCCTTAATCGCGGCCGACACACCTTGTAAATACGACAGGCCATCTTTCCCAAGTCTTCCGTGTAGGGTACCCTCTTCTGAAACGATACAAGAAGAACTGAGTTGCATCCAGTAAGACCTACAATTCAGTATCCACCAGTATTGGAATAAATGACTGGTTCAACACCTTTGATAGTACAGCTTTGACTGAACTCTTCTTTTCTACTTTAGCTTAAATGTTACAGTGTGCTTCAAGACTTTGGAACGTTCTCCAACAGGTTTGTAGCTAAAGCATTAGCAATTACTAATAGTGAAACCGCCCATTTGCAACAAGATGCACAACGTTCACTCGGCTGATTTTCGACCTTTTCCGGCTGGGCATGCGCCATGTAAAACAACTGCATATAACGACTCGGCTGGCTACGTGCGCTGCGCCGAGTAATGACTGTTGGATGTTACATGTTGTTTTGCGTGTTAATCAATTCACTAAAAAGTTACACGACGGTTGATCCGCTAGAAACTAAACCAAAAGATAGGCCACTTAGTCTTGCATTCAACACGATAACTAGTGGACGACCGATAAGTGTTTTATGTGTTTAGAGCAAGAGACAAATCGTGTTGGGAACTTACGTATATCATATGGAACCTAGGCATGCACACCGGCGAAATGATTTAGGAATGAGGCAAGAGAGTTTCACAGATCACCGGCTCTTGGGTGTGCGGACTGTGAAAGTAGTGACAGAGAAAATTAATAGAAGAAAGAATAGGAATTGAAGGAGGATGGGTGGTTTTAACCAGATACTATTTCCCTTTTCTAGACCTCAACATTTCCTACAAAGTGGACCTAGACAGGGACAAGGGGTCTGATGATTTAAAACGAATGTACTTCTATAAATCGAACATAAAATCCTTCATCCAAACTGGAACAAAGCTGTTGAAGTTTTCCACTAAACGTGAAATTTGTTTTCCTCCATACAATGTACATTTGAGGGTAAGTTGATAACTCATTCGTTTGTTTAAGTCATCCATCTCTGTCTGCATGTCCGTCCATATCCGGACCAGGACTAGCGCGCGCGTCCAAAAATAGAAATAAAATGTCCAAAACGATCATGATAAATGAAATGCTAATGCTTGAGTTAGGTTGGTTCTCGTTCATTCTGTACGGACCTCGCTGTTGTCATTCTGTAATGTCATGACCAAATATTTTCCATCTTACCCTAGTCTGGGAACACTAGACTTCTCCATGATACTTAAAGTACGTTATCAATCTTCTCGCTTTTCTTGGTAATTTCTGGGTTCATTTATTGACAGATATACCACTGCGGCGGTCAAATGAAATAACAAAACCATTACCAATCCTCTTGTGTTCCATGGCGTTACATGTACTCATTAATGTTTTATTTTCGCCGTTAACTTCTAGGAGAAGAGTCGCCTTGTTGATCTTCTCAGTGTACTAACGTTTGACGTGTCTTTTGACCTTGCTCATACAACCTGCAAGACCGATCCCAACCAACTATGTCCAGTCTTGAATGACTACAGCTCTAAGGTCGTGCGTGAAGTGGTAGGTAGACCTGGTCTTTACAAAGTTCGTCACGCAATGCGTGAGTGCGTCACGCAACGCTGTCACATTGCGCTACGAGACTAAATACTAGTAAATATAGCATCGAAGGAGATTTGCTGCCGTTGGATAGAGCGCGTATAGAGTGAGGGGGAAGCTAGAGGGCGCTACCCTAATGACATTACATTTGACTTCAAATATTGTCTTTTTATGTCTTTACGCCTTTAATTAATTCTGAATTTCAGGCAACATTCCAGAAGCAATGTGGTAGTGATATTTGTAAACCAGATCTCAGCCTGACGGCCAAACTTCTTATACCTCGGTAATAATCTTAATTTTATATGACATGCAGTATAAACCTCATATACTTAGCATTAATAATACATCTAGAGCCCTAACCCTGAGCGGGTCAAAAATGTTTTGTTACTTTTCTGTTGTGCAAACAGAAAATGAAAATTGCTCCTTCCAGTGAGATATCTCGGGTGTGTTGCGCGTACCCTTAAAGCTAATTAGCGTGAGACAAACGTATGTTACCCATGAAATAAGCACTCTTAGTTGTTCTTCACTGGCTCACTATGTATTCGTTTTGGAATTCTACCTTTATATTCAGCAGCGGATCCAAGATGACCCTTTAAGAGCGGTGAAGCGTTGTAAAAATCGGAAACCGTTCAGAGGATATTTAGCCTACCTACAGGGGTGGAGCAGGGGGAAGGTAGGGAAAGAGGGCAGAGGCTGTCCCTTCTTACCTCTTCTCTTTTGCCCTTTCCCTCGACCCTGTGTAGAAAATTTTTCAATAGAATTATTAGTGATAAATCAAATAAGTTATACCAGTTAGTAATTCCACCTAAACATATCCCTAGATACAATTTAAGACATAAGCGTAAGTTTGATTTACCTCACATTAGTACGAATAGGTTTAAGAATACATTTATACTCGCAATGAGCAGGTCTCACGTTGCATAGACGTATAACTGACTTTTAACTTATATTCTATGTGTATTTTATATTGTATTTTCATTGTAATTTCATTTACGCAATTCAGCTTGTTTGGGCTGCTATGTAAATTTGTTAATAAACTATCTATCTATCTATCTATCTATCTATCTATCTATCTATCTATCTATCTATCTATCTATCTATCTATCTATCTATCTATCTATCTATCTATCTATCTATCTTTTTATCCATATGTTGCTGTTATGATTGTAAATGCTTTAGCAATACCTGTATGTAAGGTCATGCCAATAAAGCTTGTTATACTACCTACCTACCTACCTACCTACCTACCTACCTACCTACCTACCTACCTACCTACCTACCTACCTACCTACCTACCTACCTACCTACCTACCTACCTACCTACCTACCTACCTACCTACCTACCTACCTACCTACCTACCTACCTACCTACCTACCTACCTACCTACCTACCTACCTACCTACCTACCTCCCTACCTACCTACCTACCTACCTACCTACCTACCTACCTACCTACCTACCTACCTACCTACCTACCTACCTACCTACCTACCTACCTACCTACCTACCTACCTACCTGAGAGCTTGTAGGCAGTCTAAAGGATATTAAAAAAAGTATTGTGAAATTTATTATTGGTTTATTTAGGAACCTAAAGGCAATCCATATAGGAACAGTTAACGAAGTAACATTACTAATAGACGTCAAGAATAAAGCATCTGATGCAGCTTACTTAGCACAAGTCGTCATTTCGTATCCATCGACCTTTGACTACATAGGACCACAATTATCAGATGTAAGTATTCTTCCTTGGTCTTCCTGTGGTAAATATAACGGAAAAAGCCTGGACTAAAGGTAGCCACTCTTGATCTGTGAGCTATATCCAACCAACCTGATCTATTTTGCAAACTGAAATTTTAGCTTTTGCGCACAATCTTCTATTTAAGAAATAGATTCTATTTTTTCGTGCGTCTGTAGTCTAATAAATGCACAGATGACGTCAAAATGTGATGAGAACAAAAGAGTGCGCCACGAGACGAAGTTTTCATCGAAATATTTTAACCAATCAGAGTGCGCGTAAGATTCAGTGACGTCATCTATGTATGTGTACTGTAATCACACGGTTCTCGAGTGCGCGTAATATACCAATTATTATATAAAATAATATTGTGATCTGATTAATGTTCAGGCCGTCCAGTGTGTTACAGCTGGGACTAGCAACGGTACAGAAACAGCAACGTGTACTGTAGGGAATCCATTGAAGGGCAAGTCCAATGTAAGTTTGTCAACAAAAAATGTTTACAGAAAAATCCTCTAGTTAGTACTCGTGTTGTGATAACATGTGGGTGTCATGGTTGGCTGAACGGTTAGAGCGCTGACCATTCACCGCTGTGGTCCGGGTTCGAGTCCCAGCTCGAGCGCTGGATCATAGGTGAACTGAGTTTGTTTGATGTGTTGAGTCCACCATGCCACGAGGGTTTTTTCTCCGGGTTCTCCGGTTTTTCCTCCCTCGGCAAAAATCAACATATTCAATGTAGAGGTAGTGAGTGTGAGTGCCAGCAGATGAAGAACCACTATGTGGATATGCTGCTGTGTGAAGATTATTTAATTATATTTATTTTTATGTATTTATTTATGAAATGTAGTAAGAGACTTACGAAGTATACACGGCGTACGACTCTTTCTCCTCTGCGCATTTATCCCATTATTGATAACTATCACTTGTATTCAGTAACATATTGCTTGCCAGTCCTTTGTTTGCACAAATGAAAATAAAAATAATGAAAATAACTCATGCTAACAGAAGGCAACTAAGTACGGCCCTGGGTGTCTTTTAAAAAGACCATTAATGACTTAATTTTTTGTTATTAGAAAACTATCCATATCAAGTTTGGTACATCAGAGTTGGCAAGAGATTTTACAATCGGTGTCCAAGCCAAAAGGTAATCAGATAATATACGTTGTTTGTTTGTTTGTTTGTTTGTTTGTTTGTTTGTTTGTTTGTTGACTCTATTATTTGTTTATCTTTCAGTGTGAATGTAGACGTGAATGACAAAGACAACGCTCTCAAAATACCCGTCATTGTGAAATTTGAGGCAGATTTAGAAGTCTTAGGGTACGTTATTCATTGCATCAGCTCAGCATCTCCGCTATTTCACTTGGGCTTCCGAGACACAGTTCAATTCAGTGAATTCTATTTTTACCTATGAATACATAAAAAAATAAAAATATAGAATTTACCAGAATATATTGGTAACTAGAATAAGTTGTCTAGAATAACTGAAGAGCTAATCGAGCCAGACAACCATATTTTTTACACCTCAAATTAGTTTTGAGGCGATCTAGATCTGAATCTTACAGTCTGAGACCTATTAACTAGCTGCAAAGCCGAATGATACATGAGTTGGGGCATTAGTTCTGAGTTTTGAGTTACAATTGTGCTTTTTCGTATTTTAGTCAGAAAAGACAAAAGCAAAAAATTACGATCCATCTCAGATTTAAATTGATGCAACATACGTTTTTGAAATAGGTATATGGTGATCAGTTTTAATGTTGCTATTGGAAGTAATGTCAAAGATGATGATGATGACGACTACGTTGCTGATGATCATAAAGATACTGAAGATAATGTTGATAATTTTAATACTGATGAAATTGACGAGAAACGATCTCACCTGTGACATGTAAACATTCCTATTTCAGTACGTCCATCCCAGACGGTATAATATACCAAGGAGAATTCTTGGAAAAGAATCAGATCAGAACACAAAGTCAAATTGGACCAAAACTTACGCAGACCATCGTGGTAAGTGACTACAAGTGTTTAACATAAGTCGTCTGGTTAATTGTTGAACTTTCATACAGATCCCAACCTTTTAACCTGTTGTAAACTATGCCAATCTTTCTATTCAGGTCCAGAATAACGGTCCAAGTAAAGTTGATGGTTCTGAGGTGTCAATCAGTGTACCAAGTCGTTATAACAACGAAGATAGTTATTTACTGTACATGTTACAAGTTGAGGTATGTCGTCTTCCTCTTCGGACAAAATCAGTGGACATAACGACATGTCAATCCAATAAATGCGTTCCGCTGACTCGCTGAGAGCGCAGCAAATTTAAACTAGTTTCATTACAAGCGATTTAGAGCACACGAGCATCTTAAAAAGCAAGGAAGACCATTTCTATATCTGCGTTGTGCTCGCGCGGTTTGACGCTCCTTAGTTGCAACCTTTTTGATTGCCTGCAATATATTCATTCTGCATAATATTGCGCACATCAGCTTCGATGTTCAGCACAACTTTCCATGCTTTCTTGGTATGGACTTGTATGCCAATTAGTAATGTGCACTTCACTAATCAGATCTGTGTTTTTGTGGATTTTTGCCTACACATTATTTCTTCTTTCCTGTAGTTAACTGGTGCCAGTGGTAGCTGTCTTACTGAAGGAGCTCTAAATGAACTTAAAATACCGGTATGTGCTATCACATTGTAAAATTGTCCTCATGAAAAATATTCCATTGCGCATGCTCATATGATTCATTGTATCCCACATGGAGCGATGTGACATAGCTATCAAAACATGCTAAAGGAAGACCATTAACAACCGTACTTGTACATGTGGATAACATCTTATTAAGTGTCCGTATGAATGTGATTATTTACAGATCTATTTCCCATCTACAGGTAACTGAGAATATCACGAAAGCTTCAAACTACACAAAAGATAATAGACGAAAACGGCGGGAGGCGGTTTTGGTAAGACGTTTCACGACACGTTGTTTAACTTTGTCAGATTGAGGTCTAATAATATACCAAAAGTAGTCTTACCATTATTGAAGTAAATTAGCAAAATCTGACTTAATTGGTTTAGTTTTGCATGTAAGAACTAACAAGACGCAAACATTATGCTCGAGTTACTCTACGTACACCAATTCCATCCTCCGGAACCCAGGGATACGTTGTCTGTGAACTTGTTCAAATAAAGTTTTCTCTCGTATCTAATTGGTCAACCTGATCAGGTCGAGCAATCAGCATCTAGTTGTATAATAAAATCACAATAACCATTAAAATGACGTCATAATGAATTTTGACTTCCGGTACAAGTTCTACCAGACAACATTCCCAGAGGTATTTTTTCCTGAGAGCGAAAAACAAGCGACAAAATATTATCCTTGGTTTCTCAAGCACGAAAGTGTTCGGATGTGGCTCTGGATCTACCTTCACGTAAAGTGTTTTGTTAGCACTTAATAAAATGCTTTATTTGTTTCTAAATTAGAATTTTAATTTATTTCGTCTTCTACAGACCTGTCGTTCGGCAATTTGTAAGTCGTTTAAATGTAGATTTGGCTTGTTGGAGCCTGGAGAAAAGGCTGAGGTCACAATTCGGTCTCGTTTATGGGCAAGCACTCTTATCAAGGTTTGTGATACATGTATGGTTCGTCCATCCATCCATCCATGCATCCATCGATCTATGCAAATCATTCTATCTTTAAATCCCATTCCAACCCCTTTCAATCCATTGCATCCATCCATCCATTTGTTCGTCCCTCAACAATAAAGCTATTCATTCATTCATTCATTCCTTTCATCTTATTTCTTGCCTTCTTCCCTTTCTCCCTTCCCATCGTCCATCATTCGTCATATCTTTTCTTTAAAAATTTGCCATGTTTTGTTTTCCTCATCAAAACGTTTTGCACCTTAATTTTCATTTGTTATATGTTGTAATAGAAAAACCCAGGTGAAGTAGAAATCCAAACGTTAGCATTCGTCAAAATACCAGACCCGCGTTACACACAGCCAAACAGTGACAACGATAAAGCAATAGTAAGTACATTATGATGCGCGGGATCCCTGTGGAATTACCTATGAGTAGTCAACCCCCCCCCCCCCCCCCCCAATTATCACGTCTATAATTGTAACTGTCATGTCTATCTTGTCTTTAAGATATCAGTCACTGCTAAACCGCCAGGAACCAAAACTCCACCAAAAGAGAAGTTAGCTTGGTGGGTTTATGTCCTGGCGGCACTAGGAGGTGTTCTGTTGCTCGCCATAGCTGCTTTTATATTGTACAAGGTAAGATTGTTATCGCCTTAATTTTAATCTCCTCTTTTTGAAGTTGAGAAACAGCTGCTTACTTTGTCCCGTATTCTAGGAGCTGTTTAGTCAGCTAGTTTGATGTCGGGATGTGGCTATCCTGGTTATTTTGTTCTCATTGGTAGACTCTAAAATTAACTAAAATAGCCTTTTAGTCCTTCCCCCCCCCCCCTCTCTAGAAAAGGCGTTTTCATTCTGTTGTTTGTTTGATGATTAACTCGATTGTAAATTTTTCATTTATTCGTACACTGATTGTTAATTCATTTCTTCGTATTTTTATCCCGCTTCCGTTCATTTGATGAACTCGTCCATTCATCACCGATTAGTTGATTCGTTCATTTATTCGTCTCTCGCTTCCTTCATCGAAAAAGGTTTTTACTCGTGGCGTCGTTTCCCTCCTACGTACACACATCGCTTGTTTCAATTTATCTTACACAGTAAAGGAGAACTGTATGCTAAAAATAAACATTTTCTATTAAGCACTATTAAGGCGTCATTATATTAAAAAAAATGGAAAAAGGATAAATTATGCAATGCTCCACAGAACCTTAGCGTTAAATGCTAAACTGAAATTGTCTTAAAATCAATTTATTGAAGATTTAACGTTTCTTGAGATATGTTGTCTTTTGACAGCAGTTCTATAGATCTCAGAGAGAAATTTACTACTGAAATAGGCTATTCGGCTTTAGTAAAAATCTACTAGTATTCTAATGCAAATCTCGCATTCTGATTGGCTACTCTACTCACCTTCTAATAGTGATAGAAGGTGAGTAGAGAAAATAGGCATTCGTGATTTGCAAATTTCTATAATTACTAAGATAACTCAGCAGTATTCAAGTACAATAGCAAAACTTAGTGAAAAACTACTTTGTTTTTGTTTTTGGTCGATTTTCGACGTGAATGACTTCACTGAAGTCACAGAAAAACAAACTTCAGTGAGCGAGCAAGTAGTCATTTGTGAGGGAAAAAAACCGGTAGTTTGAAAAAAAGATGAAACAAAAAACTTTCTAAATTAGATAAACAGGGAACACATAAGTGTAGAATAACTTTTTATTACCTTTCAATAACTTTTCTGCAGGATTCCTTCAGGTTGAAGCCATAATTTGGTTCACTTCCACCCGGAATCAGTTCACGGCGAGCCGGTCGGTCAGCTCGATCCTTTTTCGTCTTTTCGCCTCGAATAATACAAAGAAATCTCCACAAGCATCAGATAATCCGTACTTCTTTTGCTTTTTGAGCTTTTCGACTTTCTTCTACGATCAAAATCACTTCTTTTTAGGAAAAGAAAGCTTCTCAGTTGGTCTGGCTGCCGATTTTCCTCGGCTTCCAAAAGAAAGACAGTTGCCATGGAAACTATTATTTTTATGCGTAGCTTTGCGAAATTTCCCAGTTTTTTAGGTTAAAAATTATCACCAAATTTTGTTTTATAATTTTTGCATTAGAATACTAGTAGATTTTTACTAAAACAATTAGACTTCTCGTTCTCGTTTTCTATTGGCTTTGATAGTTGACTCGGGCTTCGCCCTCGTCAACTATCAGCCGATAGAAAACTCGAACTCGTAGTCTAATTGTTAATTAGTAGCTCTAAAAATAGCTGAACTATCGGAGTTGTATAGGACATTCTATTTCTGCTAATGAAAACCAAGATTTGAATATTCTCAGCGACATTCATTGCAGGTTATGTTATCTACAGCTAGATATAAACAAAACTATAATAAATGTGAAGTTTTTTGAAATGGTAAATTCAGTTGTAGTAGACAAGAATTGAAGTCCGGGGTTGAAGGAAAACACGTAATGAGAGAGCAGGTGATGACAAGAGAGCATAATACTATTAAGGCGCTGTTACACGATGCAATTTTTCTTGCAACTTGCAATGCAATGCTGACAAAAGCAGAGCATTGCAAGTTGCTGTCAAGATGTCAGACGCTCGCAATTCTCTTTGCAACTCGCAACGCAACTATTTCTTGACCTTCGAAAAACCAGATATATCCGTGGTCACTACGTTCTGATTGGTCATTTGCAACAGGGATTGCATTGCAGGTTGCTGGATAGATGTTACACGCTGCAACGTGCTTCGCAACGTTGCGAAAAGTAGAAACTCGTTTAACTTTTTCTTCATGAAAGAATTGTTGCACAAAATTCTTTAATGTTGCTGGTGGAGGATAGATTATATAAAACATTTTTATGTGAAAATGGGTCCGGGCAATACGACTTAAGGACGTTCGTGGGCAAAAGATCCTCTAGACAGAATTTCTTTAAAATTTTGCACTGATGAAAGGAAAAACATATAAGAAGTAAAACAAGCAAATAAAAAATGGGGGTCACCTGAATTCGTTTAGCCGCCACAGTGCGTGGAAGCTTACCTTTTTGCAGTAAATAAATGCACGAATAACGCAATAACATGGAAATTTGGCAAGAAGAAGCCATATTTTGATGAAAAGCAAATTCTACAGCCCCCACACTTTGCAGAAGTCTAGCGAAGGATACAATAACTTGCTTTAGCATTTGTTTTTGGCATTAAAAACTAGTAACATATAAAGTTATTGAGCTAAGAGTGTGCACTTGCAAGCCTAAAAATGACCTGAAATTGTATTCCAATCAGACACTAAAATATGTAATTTCGATTTGATTCTCTAGACAGATTTCTTTTTTTTTTTCCTGTAAAGATAGATATTATAAAGTAGTTTCAGAAAACAAAATAAAAAATGGGGGTCACCGACTTCGTTTTGTAGATATGAAGCGTTAAACTTTCAAAATGTGGCCGCCATTTTGAATTTGATCGCGTTTGTTATCATCCAGGCGTTCCTCGCTCAGTTAAAAGAGCTCGAGCGCGCGCGCAGAAATGATGCGCAGAAACAATGCCCATGAACATTTAACACAGGGAGAAGCAAAAGCAAAGACGATATTTCATTTAAATAACGTAACATAAAAGTAATATTAATTTTACTGTTTTGAATAAATCCTTACAAAGTCTTTTTGTTCCCATGGTCAGCTTTTCGTTTACGAAATATGGGTATGCTTTCCTTATTTGGAAGTCATCGTATTTAAATGTGTGTGCTCAGTTCTAACCTGAAATTAAAAGAACTCACCCTCGCCCCTCCTCAAATAAATTCTAAATTTGCAGACTGTTATTCAAATAGCTCTACTTTACCTCATATTTACCTTAAGTTGTGGATCGTAAATTGGCCAATGAGAGCCAAAAACTGGCTTGTAAATCATTTCAAAAAATATTTCCAAAGAACTGGAATGTATTTTGTTTTCAAATACCTCATTTTACATGCGACTACCATTAGCTTTTACAAACTATTACATGACGCCGGATTGCTGTCATCTTGTCTTTCACGCCGTTGTATGCCCTTTGCCCCGCTCTATTTGAAACTAAATCTTGATAAACATTAGATCTGTCGTGAAGATGCGAAAAGCACGAGGCGATGCAAGGCAATTTAAAGGCACCAGATGAACTATTTAAGCTACTATTTACCGTAATTATTACTTCGAAAGATAGTATAAGAAATTGTAATATAATGAATTGAATATAATAACAAATGGCAGTGTTTTCAAAGCATTACATGAAGTAATCAGTTGACACTCAACGATGAGAAGACGCATAAGGTTTTATAGTGTAGGCTTGCAAAGCATGGTGGTAAGAAGTAATTTTGCATTGTGGGATAGCAAGAACAAAGAAATCTATTGTTTTTTGCGACACTCGCTAAGCATTGTGGTCGTATCCAAATCTCGATTTTAGCTAGCTACTGAAATAGGATCGCTGCCTTGCTGCGCTCGCTCAGGCTCGCTCCGCTGTGGCAGCAATAAAAACTTTTCCAAGGAATTTCGACAATTTAAGAAATGCGCAGACGAAATGCGCAGAAACAATGCCCATGAACGTCCTTAAGAGAGCGAAGCTCAGTATTGATGTCTGTGCGATGTTCGTGGCGGCTAAGGCTATTTTTAGTAACTTCGCCATCGCGCGCGCAAGGCTCTTAAACAATAGAATTCAAACGGTCCCGTCCGCGCGCACGTCAAAAATCAAATTCTATTGGTTGAGGGACTTGCGCGCGCGATGGCGAAGTTACTAAAAATAGCCTTAGCCGCCACGAACATGGCACAGACATCAATACTGAGCTTCGCTCTCTTAGTATTATGGTCTCTTGGTGATGAGTCGTGTTTGTCACCTTCAACACGCGAGGGGGCGTCAGCGTGTTCATATGCCGTCATAACAGGAAACATGTCGGTATTGAAAATTATCTGGCTTTACGTTATGAGAATTAAGTTTTTAATTATTTTGTGAAACATTCCAGGAATATCTGTCGACATTTTCAACAGAGTGTCGTATTTTTTTCATAATCTGGCCTTTTTTCATTATCTCTCAACTTATTCATTTTCCCCAGTTCGGTCCATTTTATCCCATTGCCCATGCATCTGTTTATTGATTTTGTCTTTTTTTTTTTTCATTCAGTTTGGATTCTTTAAAAGAAAGAGAGCAAAAGACATCTCCGGTCCAGAAATGGAACCGCAATAATTTTGTAAAGGTGCGACTACACGATTATTGCCATAGAAACAGCAATCATCCAGAATAAGCGTTTAAAAGAATACGCTTTTATTTTTCAGTGCTTCTTTGAATCTTAGTCAGTTTTATTATATTTGGTTGCTTTGTTTGTTTGTTTGTTTGTTTGTCTGTCTGTCTGTCTGTCTGTCTGTCTGTCTGTCTGTCTGTCTGTCTGTCTGTCTGTCTGTCTGTCTGTCTGTCTGTCTGTCTGTCTGTTTGTTTGTTTGTTTGTTTGTTTGTTTCGATTGGTTGACTAGAAGGTGCTTGTTTGTTTGTTTCTTCGTTCGTTTGTTTGTCTTGAAATTAATACTTTGCGCTTGCTGTTGTTATTTAAGCTGCTGCTGCTGCTGCTGTTGTTGTTGTTGTTTTGTATTTTCTCCCTGCAATCTTTCTTGTTTGTCTTGGTTTGTTGGCGTCCGTTTTCGTTAGTTAGTTTGTTTTTTAGCTGATTGGTTCTTTTTGGTATGCTATACCAATAAGTCAACTCATAAAGGTCGTTTACTGTAGAGAAGCCATTTTATATAGATATTGTCGTGCGTTTTTAACACGACTCTTTTTTTTCTTTTCAGTTAAATTTTTCAAGCTCAAACAAATGAAAGGCATCTCTAGTCCAAAACACCTGGATGTGACAAAAATAGTTTCATGAATTCTGAACAGCCAGGTTGTCCTTGCTGCAAAATCCAGTGCTCTTCTTCTTACATTTGATTTTGATTTTATCTCATTCATTTAAGCTCATTCTAACTCGGATTTTAGCTCATTCAAAGAGTACATTTTCAGTTGTTGTCTTTATATTATATCGTGAGCTGAAATCCCAGTCATTTATACACATACACAATCAAACAACATCCAATTACGCTTTTTTAATGTTACAAACAATCTAACTACTATTGATTATATAATTTGGTAATGAACGTTGTCGTGTACTAGATGTTCAGTGCCAGCTAAAACAGCTTCTCAGGTCAAACACACCTTTTTGTTTTGTTGTAACATGTGAAATTGTGATCCTGACTCTGTCGTACAAAACAAAAAGGTTGTCGTCGTGAATTGAGAATGTATATGTACATTCTTAGGCGTTCCCCAAGACAAAAAGAAATTCTAGGTGGTCCCGGCATTATAATTCATACTACTTGTCATTAATTCCTAAACCTTGTAATTATAAGTTTAAGACTGAAAGAAACAGTTTGGTATCATTTCTAGCATTATGGTGAAACAAAGTTCTGACAAAAAGGTATTTTAATAAGGTATTGTATCAATACATGTAAACCTTGTCCTTTTTCATCGTTGGATTATGGGGGTCTCAGTTAACAAAAATGCTATTGCAAATATTTATCGCTTAAATTAACAGGAAAATTAAACAGGAAAACTTTCTGTATCTAAAAGGTTGGTTATTTTAATACCGTTTTGTTTTCCATCCATGATTAATGACGTAATCGGACTGGCCGCCATATTGAAAACGAAGTGCTCCCATAATCCTTCGCGCAAACTTAAATCTTAATCGCCTTTGAAAAAAGGCCGCCTTCAAAATAATTTGAAATTTGCTGGGCCCAAACTTGGAGAAAAGTGATTGTTTTTCACTAGTCCAATAATTTGTGATAGATAAGATAGTTTATGTCTTGTAAAGAGTAAGCTGAAGGTTAAGATTTTTTGGATTTAACGTAATTTATCGATCAACTGACAAATAAACCTTTTTATACATTTTGTATATTTGTTTTGTTTTAAGAGGGCAGGCGTTGGGGAAAAAGAAAAATTCTCCATTTATTTAAAAGTCCTTTTGTTTTATAAAATTCTTAATGAGAATTATTTTCATTTTATTTGAAATTTGCAGTTTCAAGTGAAGAAACGATTACTCTACTGAGCCCTCGAAAATTATGTAACAACATGATAAATTGATTTTTGCTGTCCTCCTCAACTGCAGCCGCTATAGCTATCCTCCATCTACTGGTGTGCCAGTGAAATCTAATAACGTGTGCATTAGCTAAAAACAAACGGATCCCTACTTTATTAGCCTCAAGAGATTTCTTATAGTTTAAAGATACACAATGACCTGGTTAGTATACTCAGGTTATGGAAACAGTGTTCATCGTAGCCGCTTTTTTCGCTTTACTGTTAGATGCTCATATATTTTACCTAGTGATGACAAAAGCAAGAGGTAAATGACCAAAATCGTCAGGACTGGGAAAACGTAAAAACCCAAAGGGTTCGAATTTCACAAAGGCTTGATATGCGGAAATCGATTACATTTTCGGCTATATCATATCGAGAACGAAGTCAAAGCTAAAGCCGCACCTACACCACAGAATCGAAACCAGCAAGTTTTCAGGGGATTGAAACGTGTAGCACAGGTCCCATGCTCCGGAATATTCAAATTATGCAAATGAGGCAAAGGCGATTTTTTGACCATATTTGGGAAATGAAAACTTGGCCTAAAATGTATTTTGTAGCTTTCATTTGTAATTTTTCGGTCATTATTAAAGTATATTTGGCATTTTTTATGACTTTTGACATCCTAAAGTGCAACTTAGTACTCTGAAAAGAAAGTTCACGATCAACTCCAAATGTGAAGTTCTCAAGGCCAACCGTTAGTGGATTTACAAAGCATTTTATCGCTCTTTCAGCTACTTTAAACCACATTCAGGACAAATAAATAAACAACGTATTTAGTATTCTACCTAAGCGCTTCTGTTTGTTTGAATTTTTTAAATAATGACAGTCTGTTTACAAGTGTAAAATCTCTGTAAAATTACTTCGCATTCGAGGTCACAAATCAAACGTTTCCTTACCAGAAAATTGCCCTGGCATGGCCTCCGAGTCTTCACAATTTTGTCAGTTACTTTGAACTAAAATTCTTTTTCGTTTGGAACATGATTTGATCACTATAATTAAAAGCAGCTAGAAAGTGAGCAACATAGACGACTTTTAAAAATGGCGGGCTCATTGTTCACGATAACGAGGCCAGAAAGGCCTCCAAAATCAACATCGCATCAATGATTCTAAATATATAAAAATTATCCTGTAAAATGCACATAAAATAGGTATTTTAAAAGGAAAAGGAACACATCGTCTTTGATAGCAATAGAAGTGTCGCCACGCTTATTTTCTGGTAACAAGTCCTTTGTGGCCTCGTTCACATGTACTAGGCCGCCATTTTTGAAAGTCGTCTATTTGCTCCGCCATTTTTGCATGAAGGTTGATATCATTACCAAATATGGTCATAAAACGCTTGTTTTGCTCATTTAATTTGAATATTCCGGAGCATGGGACCAAAGAAATGTATTGTTGTTACACGTTTCAACCCCTTATGGAATAACAAGTTACTATGACAAGTTTTCTTAGTCGTGCAGACGGATCTCGTCTTTGTCAAGAAACTTTCTGGTTTGGGCGAGTTTTTCTTGACCAGTTCCTTTGAAACCTATATTTTAAAAAAGCACGGAATACTTCTTTTCCATTTTTCTTGTTTCCTTGTTTTCCGTATGCAAGAACAATTCTTTACCTTGACTGCGGAAACCCGTGGTACGCCAGCTTTTCGACAAGGCAATTCAACAAGAAAAATAGGCTGCAATTTTTCGATCAGATCTACGTACTGACGAACAAATTTTCCATATCAAATACTTTAGGCCAGGAAGTATAATTTTTCAACATCCACGAGTTATCATAAGTATAATTTTTCAACATCCACGAGTTATCATATTACCGCGGCGGCCGTATCGGAGTTCGTTTTTCTCTGTTATTACGCGCCCCTCTTTAAATAAAGTATGATTGTATTGTATTGAATAACAAGACTTGTTCAACTTAGATTTCTCTAAGAAAGGACATTCTCATGTGTAGAACAAATTCTAGCTACCGGCTTGCAACACAAAATGTTCGCTAATTTCCTACGATAGGAAATATCAGTCTAGGAAATTGCATTTTCTGTATTTCCTATCATAGGAAACTGTAGTTTCCTAGATATTTCCTATCATAGGAAAATGAAATAAAATAAAATGAAATGAAATAAATATCTAGGAAAATGCAATTCCATTATGGTGAAAATATCTAGGAAATATCTAGGAAAATGTATTTTCCTACAGTTAATATCATAGAAAAAATGCAATTTTCTAGATATTTTCCATCATAGGAAAAAGTTCCCTTGAAATAAATTTATAGCTACTGCTGCTAGTCTGTGGTGTCTAGACGTTAATCGGAAGAGATGACGACTTTTCAAGTATTCCACGATAATTGGTATTTTTAGAATTATTCATAGTTTTGACAACAGCAGCGACATATTACCAAACCTTCAAAGATTAAGATCGAACCGCTTAGTTTAATTCTTAAATCCTAATGCCTTTAGAAAATTAAGCAATACTTTTGGATTGATTATTCCGGCATAAGTCAGTAGGAGAGAGGCCGGATTTTTTCTTTTGCCTTGTTTTCCTAAAAATGAAGAAATTATAATTAAAAAAGGAACAATTTCAAAAAAAGCTTTTCAAGACGGAACAATTCTCAAGACAAGATGTGCATTTGCTAATATTGAATTTAATTAAACCGGCCGCAAATATCTCATGTCAGAATTCTTAATATTAAGGGACGAAAACCCTTCAAATTTCCCATAACCTGACATTGTCTTTTCATGAAATAGGGCACGTTTCTCGAAACCAATTTTATAAGAAGTTGATTAAAGAGCCGGCATGTTATTTCCAATAACAGTTTTTAAAATCGCAAGACACCTGTCTTAACTTGTTGTCACGATGGGTTGTCAAAATTATGTTCTTTTTTTTTGTTTTCTTAAAAGGGGGCTTTTGAAAGCGTCATATTGACGTCAAAGAAGCTAAAACAGTTGTTCAGTACATAATGACTGGTCCATTCAAAACTGTTTTTCCTGAATTTTGTGTACTTGTCCAATCGATTGTTATTGTCTGTTCATTGTTCGATTGGAAGCGTTTACTGAATTGTGCTTGTACACTGCATGAATAACGAATCTGGCTTTGATATTATTTCTACTAGGGGTTTGCTTATAACGGTGTTCATGGCACTATCAGAGGTATTTGCTGACCAGTAAACCAAACAGCCACGGTATGATTATCGTAATTATATGCACGAAATTATTCTTAAAAAATGACTCCAAACCGTAGTCCTAGTTATTCCGACGAGGCTGACCGAAAGATCTCAGCGGTATATTTTGCAAGTATCTCCGTTTTTATTGTGCTAGGAAATTTTGTAACTTTGTGTGTAGTTTGGAAGAAAAAGAAGAAGAAGCCGACTGACCATCTCTTAGGAACTCTGGCAGCGACTGATTTGGTTACTCCTATCTGTGAATTCGTCCTAAGTGTAATCTATATTACCACTGGGGTCTGGATAGGCGGAGAAACAGCCTGCTATCTAGTTGTTTTACTATCTGTGATTTTATTACGGTTTTCAATGTTCGTGTCAACCCTAATTGCTATCGATAGATACTTGGCGGTGTCCAAACCATTTTTCTACCGTGCTACAGTACGCCTTCGACCGGTTCAATTGACGATTGTAGTTTTTGGACTTTACAGTATATTGCTTGCTCTTTTGCCTATCGTGGAAATGGCCTTCCAGAACCAACTGGACCAGGACTGGTGGACATGCGTCTATCACTGGAAAACTAGTCGGTCCGAAAATTTAACAAGAACTTATGTCATCGCTTCCTTTATAGATTCTACAATTTGTGTTTTAATTGTAACTATTTGTAACTTTGGAGTAATTATCTACTTTATTCAACGACGAACGGCGGTTGGACCAAAGACCAAGTCTCAAGATTCAACCATCTCAAACCGATGCAGGAAAAAGAGGAAGAGCAATTTAAAATATGCCAAATTGATGGCGTTGATAACTTTATACTCTCCTTCTTGTGTCTTGCCAACTCAGGTCAGTAATGCATTTTTAGAATATTATTTGTTTTTCAAAAGGTGATTATATTCAGTTAACATAAATTGTGGCTTCCCGGGGTTTCAGTTTTTCAGTTCTGTTCGATTGTATTTCTCATAAATCATTTAATAATTCTTTCCATGGACCAAGTTTGATTGATCGATGTTAATTGGGAGTTATGAAATGTTAATCAGTACGGGAAAGTACCTTTCATTAGACAATTCGTAACAAAGCGGGCTTCGTTAATCTAACCATCAACATTTATAATTCACACTGGTTTTGCCTTCTAACAAGACGCTATTGATTAATTTGCATTAAGAACCAACATCTGTTCGATCGACTTCCCTGTTCCGTTAGAAGTGCATTCTGATATGACATCATAAATTTAACAAATTTGCAGGCACTCTAGGTCTTTGCGCAGTTTAGAATCAAAAAATGCGATATAGTGTTGCCTTTCAAGAGAATATACTTCTTAAGTTCAAGAAATCGAAAATATTGAGTTTCATAGTGAGCTTGAAATAAGTCTGATCAATGGTCTCTGGGAGTGTTTTTATTCGCTTTATTTAAAACAGTAAACATACTCCTTTTTAACGTTCAAGCAATCGGAAACGCCTTCCTTTAAGTGTAAAAACTTGACTAAAGGCGCAATGATTTAAGAAAGAACCAGCGAAAACACTCATGAGTCTAAGTGTGAATAAGAGCTATTTCAATGCAAGCAAGCTCGAATTCATCCTCTTTTATAAAAAACTTATATAGTGAAATTTGAACAATATTAGAAATGAGGATTTGTTTTGAATGTTAAGATCACCTGAAACTTAGCCTTGAGGTTTATTTTTGAAATAAAGATTTTTTTTAAGTGAAAGATGATTTCACTTTGTATAGATTAAGACACGTAAATCAAGCTTACCAGACGTGTGCACGAAACAAAATCAACACGGAAAAATAGCTTTCAAAACACTACTCTCTCGATAAATATCGCTTGGAACCACAGAATTAAAAGTTACGACAAATCTCTGTTTACAATCAATTTTGGGGCAAAATTATGAGAGTAATTCAATTACAGCTGTAATTTGTTGCTATAGCAACATTAACTCTAGATTGCATTGTGTTTGAAGTTGGTATGCGTTTACTGGCTCTCAATGGAAGGGAGCCAGACTACGTAGGCTAAAGTGATAGTTTTATGCGAGTTCGTGGTAATATAACATGTTTGCAAAGTATCGATCCAGAATTCCTTGCGCGCATACAGGTATTTTTCTAGAATAATAAAAGGTTTCACTTGACTTTTACCTTGCAGATTCTGATATTGCTTCATCATTTTAACATCACTTCAATCAAAGCAGACACGGTTTGTCTCTACCAGTTGCACATGGCTGCCATAAGTCTTCTTTGCAACCCAGTCGTTCACGCCCTTGTAAGGAAACACTACAGGCATGCTTTTTGGTTCATTCTTCGCCATCCCACGGTACTTTGTGGTTTTACAAGGTCTACTAGAGTCTTTGATTTTGGTAAGAATAATACTTACATACTTTATATCGAATATTGTTTTGCTATATTAAATACTGGTTTTTCAAAGTCTGTTAGAGTCTTTGATTTCAACAACAACAACAACAACAACAACAACAAAATTCAATACAATTCTTCAGGGCCCGGTTGTTCGAAAAACGATTAGCATTAAGCCATTAACCCAGGATTAAATCTAAAGAAAACCATTCATTTTAATTTAACCCAGGATTAGCGTTAATCGCCCTTTATTCGAGCAACCGGGCACAGATATGCAATACCTTGCTTAATGAACAATGTCTGATGCAGCTCCTTGATGTTTTAGATGGTGATAACTTTGATGCTTCCGAATATCAGGACGCAAAGAGAAATTTCCGTATGGTCGCATTAGCTACACTGGCGACGACCAGACTCCGACGACAGGCATCCATGATTGACAGTAACCGTACGTGGCTATAAAATATTACCAAGAGACCATAATACTAAGAGAGCGAAACTCAGTATTGATGTCTGTGCAATGTTCGCGGCGACTAAGGCTATTTTTGGTAACATCGCCATCGCGCGCGCAAGGCCCTCAACCAATAGAATTTGCTTTTTGGCGTGCGCGCGGAAGGGACCATTTGAATTCTATTGTTTAAGTGCCTTGCGCGCGCGATGGCGAAGTTACTAAAAATAGCCTTAGCCGCCACGAACATCGCACAAACATCAATGCTGAGTTTCGCTCTCTTAGTATTATGGTCTCTTGATATTACATAACTACTGTTATACGTTTACGAGTATTAGGAACTTTCCAATAATGTGATGACTGATAGAAAAAGATGTGATATTGCATGGGGATTGGTCGTCAATGGTTGTAGTAGAAGAAAAAGTATTGATGATCAAGATGCTGTTCATGGCGGTGAAGTGGTTGAGATGGTAGATGTGGTCTAGCCTCCTCCGCAGGCAACTGTTCGCTTTTTCGCTGGGCCTCCTGTGTTAAAGACACGTAGTGGCCTGGACACCAGGCGAGAAAAGGCGACAGTTGCCCTTCTTCTTTTTTCCCTCCCCCTTTTGTCCCCAGTCTTTTCTCTTCTCAAAATTTCGCACAGGAAGCCCAAAAAGTTGCCTGCGGAGGAGGCTAGATGTGGTCGTAATAGGCCTTTTGCATCGACTGGTCACATGATACAATATCTGTTATTCTGGGGCCGGTTGTACGAAGGGTGAATAGCGCTATCCAGCAGATAAATCCTTATCCAGCGGATAAAATCTATACAAAATCTATACAGTGGATAACTCTTATCCGGTGGATAACTTTATCCAACCTTCGTACAACCGGGCCCAGCTGGTGGAAATCCAAAACAAAGACAAGTCAAGCTTGACTAGTTGAAATCGTTTTGTTTAATTTGAGGCTGTTACGCATTCCTTTGCCCACCAGAATAGCAAATTCAGTTAATGTAAAAGGCCTATTGTGTTGATAGTGACAGACATGGTGTTAATGATGATGGGAGTGACAATAAACCAATATATAAATGGTGGTGATGTTGATCCCGTCGGTGAAGTGGTGGAGAAGTACATGGTAGATGCAAATGTGGTTGTGAGTAAGATGCAGAAAACATTCATTGGTAATTTCATTTCAGGAAATGATGTCCAACAGGACAACGAAACCTGTACAACCATCCCTACCATTGTTACCAAATCGCTCGAAACAGAAACAACTAAGCCCGTTCCTTTCAAAGCCAAAGTTGGTCATCTGGGAGAATTATCCCCATGCCTGTTATCAAATTCACCTCGAAAACCAGCAATCAGTGTGTCGTCCACAATCTTTAACGAGGACCAGGAGTCTTTACCTCCATCCCCGGGATATTTTTCAGATACAACATCAATATCATCTTCACGTCGTCCAAGAGTGGAGAGCTTTGTTTCTAATGATACAGAATGCTTCGAAGTTTCTTCAGCTGGCTCAGTGGTTTCTCCTCAAAGACTTTCATTTGATTGCGATCTTTCCACTGCTTCATCTCAAGTCGTATCTCACCAGCTAAATAGTCATTTGGTTGTTCCAAGAGGAAAATATCTTCCAAGAATAAGGACTGACAGTGATTTATCTGATGTGTCAACAGCTAGTGAATGTTTTCCGTCAGGCTCTAGTGGAACTTCTTCATCAAACCTACTTTTGGCCCGCCCCGATTTCTCGTGGCCTTGAGAGTTCCACATCCCCAAAATAAAAATCCTTAGTGCGTCGTTCAAAAAACTTTAAGGCAATAGTCAAACGACAGTGGTGACAATGGTTTCAGATAGGCTCTTCTTGGTTACATCGATCTGGGCAAATGCGACTTCTTATAGACTCTAACGGTCAAGATATTAAATTCTATAGAGTTATCTTTATTGAGCGTCAAGTGAAACAGCATCAAAGAACGGTAAAAACATAAACTTACACCGTATGTGAAGCTGTCAGCTTAGTTTATCAGTAATGACCCTGGACAATTTGAAGGGTTTCTTTGAGTTGCTGACCACATTCGTGCGTAGTATGAGTTGCTTAGAGCAAGCAATGCCGAGAGATGATTAACTCTGCAATACTGCCATTTTCATAATTTCACAAACTGTCATCCTTGACTGGCTTGAGATTCGTTGGACACAGCGACCTTGTACAAAATCTGTTAGGTTACTTTTTAAGAAAACTTGTTTCGAGAACAATCTGTCACTTTCCCCTCACCTAAACGCAATGTTGGTGAGCCTTGTTGTCATGTAAGGCACGGGTGGGGGAAGAGCTAGGCAGGTGAGTCACATACTCATGAGCCGAAAATCCTAAAGATCCTAACAATTTTGTGTGCACCATGCAGTGCAGTCGGTTGGTCTATACGTAGGAGACTATTGTGTGCAATTAATCAATTAAGCCAATCAAGACCTGGACATAAAACTATGAAGCGAAGCCTTTTTGTAACGTTGCTCGCAAGAAAATGGCGTTTAGGGTATCACGATGCATGGTTCTTGGGAAATGGTTTTAGAGCGGAACCAAACTCAATCTGTTCGCAAAAGGCACCATTTCACAATTTTTGTTACACGATGCAATTTGTAGCACGTAATTTTATAAGATGTTGCCGGTAACGTTATAGTACATTCAATAGAGCGGTTTTCGTATGACTGGGAAACAGTACGATCACCGCACGACACGGTTACGACACAGTTACGGCAGAATTTTTGAATGTTTTTATAGACATTACGGTACTGACACGGTCACGGTACGGACCATACCGTTTCCCACTCATATGAAAACCGCTCTATAACTACAAAACTGTACTAAATCTAAATAGTACTAAAATGTAGAACAGAGTGATTTTCATCGGACTGTGAAATACTAACGAGCTATTAGTGAATAGCTGTCAAAATTCAACGCAAAGGAAACAATGGAATTGGGGTCTACTATTTCACAGTCCGATGAAAATCACTCTACTAATTAGAGTGATTTTCATTTGACCGTGAAAGGAAAATGACTATTTAGTTTGTAGCAGTTGATAAGAAACAAAAGAAAACAATGGCTTTATTCTACTAATAATTTTTATTTGCTTAATTAGTAATGCCCAGGTTTAGAGTGGTTTTCATTAACCCGTGAAACACACTCCATTGTGTTCTTTTGTCATTCAACTATTGCACATTAACTAATACACTTTGTTACACGGGTTAGAGTGATTTTCATTTAACCGTGAAAGAAAAATGACCATTTAGTTTGTAGTAGTTGATAAGAAACAAAAGAAAACAATGGCTTGAGAGTCTACTAGAGTTTTCCGATTTAGCGACTTTTCTAAAGTTATTGCCAGGCACTAATCCCTTAAACAAAGCCTTTGTTTTTGATAATAGAATTTTTCCCAGAATGTTAACGACACTTGGTATTTTTATAAGATCATCGTTGGTAGAATTTGTATTTTGGTTATCAACAAGTGTCAATATAGTTTCGGTCGATCGTGCTTCAATTTCATGTCAAGTTTTCCAAAAAAGTTTCGAAATTATCTACATATCAAGTGGGAATTGTGCGTGCTTGCATAAACTAACCGTAAATTCCTGCATATTTCGTGGCAACATAAAGCTGCCAATACACGCTGCAATTTTCTTTGCAATTTTCCCAGCAATATTTTGGATTTTGTCGCGAGAGCAAATTTGCAAAGTCTATCTTGCCTTTGCAACAACGCTGGCAACGATGTTCGCAACAAAAAAATTATTGCAGAAAGTTCAAAACTTCGAACTTTTTCTTGCAATTTTTTAAGCAATGCGCGTCTGGGCGAGGTTGTTCGAAAGCCGATTAGCGCTAATCCTGGGTTAACTCTAAGGAAAGTATTCGCAGTTAATCCTGGTATCGCTAAAATCCATTTTCGAACAAACGGGCCTTGTTGCAGAGTGTATCACCGCGGAAGGTCGTGCAACGCAACAGCAACATTTGGAAGTAGCCAATCAGAAATAATATGTCATTGTTTAATATATTTGTTATATTTCAACACTCCAACATTTCAACATCTAGAATTGCAGAGTAAATTGCAGAAAAAATTGCAGCGTGTATCGGCGCCTTTAAACGAATGGCTATCTGCTATCTTAGTTTGTAATGTTATTTGCCTTTCATCGCGAAGAAAATTGTGTGCAAAAATTCATATTTCCAGAAACATACATAGAGTGATTTTATTTAACTCTTGAAAGAAAGATGACTGTGTAGTTTTTTCTAGTTAATTAAAAGAATCAAAAGAAAAAAAGGAGGCTTAGGAAGGTCTAACTTGCGTGTTTATCAAATTGTTAATCGTATTTTTCCCCTTGACTTCTGACGTCCGTTTGGCTTTCAGCATGAGAAACGGCCTTTCGCTTCGTCTCAAGTCAGAAAAGCTCTAGCTGTTTCATTGATTTGGGTCGCAGGGAAGAGAAAACACCGGGCTACCGGGGACAACTCGGTACGGCCGTTAGGCCTCTCACTGACTAAAGCGGCGTTTTTTATTTGTCTCTACTAGGAAAGCAATGCGAATGGCAAAAACGGAGTGCAAAAAGATGCATTTTCAGTTTTATCCTGATAAGCGCGTTCCTTGCCTAACATCTTCATCAGCTTCGTTCTTTCACGCCAATAACCAACTGAATATCTTTCCCAACTCTATCAGACATTGTTCGTCGTCCAAAAATCAAATTTGGTATTGCTTTGTTAATTTGGTGAACTCAATGATGTACTTTTGGCTGTCCAAGCCACCGTTTATCGAAGTATCTGTTACTTTTTCCTACTAGAGACAAATACAAAACGCCGCTTTAGTCAGTAGACGAGAGAGGCCTAACGGCCGTACCGACCTGTCCCGGATAACTCTTTGGTTTTCTCTTCCCTAACAGATACTAGTAGGCTTCATTTCCATTGTCTTCTTCTATGTCTACCGAACTTTTTCACACTAACATTCAATTTTTATTTTACGGGTTTATTCCAATCACTATAGTAATATGGTTGGGGCCGAATGTTATCTGAGTAATTTTTGACAACCAGACCTCATAAACTGATAGCCAAAATCACTTCCATCTTAGCAAATAACTTTAGGGAGCCAAATGCGCATGTGCACAACGCTTGTTGTAGATCCCACATGGCTTGCAGCTCTGTTTTGGTATTGACAGCAAGTGTTTCGAAAAAACTTTCTGTTGTGATGACTTGATTTGGAAAAGGCACGGAGTAGTATTGGATCTGCTAGCCTAGTAGTTCCTTTACTATCTTCAACCTCCATAACCCGGTCGTCCAAAATTATTAGGTGATGATTAGTTTTGCAACAAACGATGTCTTCAGAGGATATTTTGCATATTAATATGAATGCTGATATTTATTTTGTTACTGAAGTAATTTTTATATAAAATCAATCAGTTGTTGCAGACACTACCCTCGGTAATTTTCCTTCTTATTCAGATTTTTATTCCCTTTTGAGAATAGTAGAACAATTGGCACTAATTGCTTTACAAAAGAAAGTGTGCAAAGCATTCTGGTAGTTATAGTATGTGACGCCATCATGCAAATAGCCTATTGCTGATTCGATGAACAAAGGGGAAAATAGGTCGTGATGCGGTTAAGAATTTGTAACTTAATATCACTTAGGAAAATTGGCACGTGTCAGTATCAGATTGCCAGATTTTCGAAAAAGACGCTAAATCGGAAAACTCTACTACCAACTATTAGTTTGACTAATCTTTCACGGTCAAATGAAAATCACTCTAATGAAAATCACTCTATTGAAATCACTCTGTCCTCGGTTTGCCATTGTTTAATGAGTGCTATTTTGCGCTATTTAGTTAGTACTATTTTTGCGCGCTTTTATTGAATGCCCTCTAGGAGAGTGATCGCATGCACTTAGAGTGATTTTCATCGGACTGTGAAACAATTACTAACAGTCAGTGTTTAATAGTGTCTAATAGTTGTATTGCAACAAAAGAAAACAATGGGTGCAGAGTCTATTAGTGTCTATTAGCTTATTAACTATTTCACAGTCCGGTGAAAATCACTCTAACCCGTGAAATTGTACTAGCTAAATAATACAAAATAGCACTATAAAACAATGGAAAACAAAGGACTTTGTACTAGTTAGATTTTGTACTTTTTCACGGGTTAATTGCGATCACTCGAGAAGTGGATCAATGGTTTTACTAAATGCATGCCCACAACGTTGCAATAAAAGTTGATCGTGTGTTCTGACATGCCACAGCATAGTATATAGCATTTTGCTGACAGCGTTCAGTGTAGTAAGGTACATTAGATGTAGGTATAATGCATAGAAAAGCAAATAGCATCGGACTATATTTTTGATTTTAGGGTTATTTTTCTTAAAAAGTATACTTAAAATACTTAATGATGCATAATAACACGAGCAAGAAAACAGAAATTATATATAAAAATAGCTTTATTGGTTTATGAACGCTCACTAAAAATACACTGAATAGCTAGAAACACTTCAAATAAAGCAGAATTTGTACTAACTAAAAAATAGACAATAAAAACTAAAAAAGAGTTTTAAACTCGAGTTAAATTACAACTATATGACTATGTAAAAACATATATATCCACCAATTCGCTATGTATAGTCGATGTACATACTGATAGAACTACAGGTAAAATAAGTATGGATTACGACTGTTCTCTCGCTAGTCTAAAAGGATGTTGACTTACTTTTCATTCTAGATGAAAATGTCATATCTTAACGTCTGGCTTACATGTACTTCATTTTCATCTTACTGTTCCGGAGCAGAAACACCATCTTCTCCCACTTTTTCTAATTCTTCCACCTGATTTTCTTTATTTTCAGTGGTATCGCTGACTCCATTTTCATGAATTGTGTCATCTTTTACTTGTTCTTTCATATCGCTTACTTCACTATCAAGTTGTTGTTCCTCTTTGGAATCATGATCTTTATTTATTTCTTCTATCTGATTTTCTTTGTTCTCGTTAACATCATTTTCATGAACGTCACCATCTGCCAGTCCTTCCGCTTTTGTAACTTCTTGTTGCTTTTTCTCAATGCAATTATCGTCTTTTTCCTCTTCTTTCATTTCATCATTCTCATTTCCTTTCTCCACATCATTCGTATCACTAACTCCATCGTCACATTTAGTGTCATTATTTGCGAGGTCAGAGCTTCCATTTTCATTTTCTTGATCGTTTAATGGTGGATCAGTTACCGACTCTTCAGTAATTTCATTCTCAGCTGCTTCGTCTGGACTTGAATCCTTCAAGAAAAGCAATATCAAAATGAACAAATTTAATTAAGGTAATGCGCTTCAATTAGTTTTAATTAAAGGATTTAATTAAATATTGTTCGTGGAAGTGCCAAGGATGTCGCGTCGCAAATAATTACACACACACACAAAAAAAAATCAATCAACTATGGAGTGTATGCTCGAAGAGTAAAGGGATATGGTTGGTTGGCAAACTTCGCCGTCGACCCATCAGAGTGGTCATTGAAAAGACATTTCTTCATGCCATTCTTTCTCCTGATTTTTCCCCTGGCATAAACTCCAAAGAATTCAATCGAATTGTAAGTGTTACTGACATACATCGGAATTCTCTTCAAGGTCCCAAACTGCAGGTGCCTGATTCTCGCATCTTTTGAATGCGAACTTGAAGACCATAAACCCACTCATTCCCACTGCCTTCCAGTATTTTTCTACCGTGTAGATCCCTAACAAAACAAAAAGAACAAGAATATAGAATCCTGAAATAGCTAAAACAATGAATAGCTTAAAAATGCGCAAATAGTGTGAGTGGCTAAAGAAAGAATAGATTACAATAGTACAATGAAAAGATAGTCAACTAAGATGGGGTGAGAAAATGGAAAAAAAAAATGATTATAATAACAGTTAAAGTGATCAGTGATGATGATGATGACAATGATGAAGATGATGATAATCTTGTGTAATACTGACCATCATATCGATATCCCTCCTCTGGAGCAAAAGGACTATCCAGTTTATAACCCCGTATAACTCTCACAGGTCGCCCTTTCTCTACGTTTTTAGTTAGAGCCAAGTTTCCTAGCAAAAAGATGTAAAACCTTGTGTCATTACATACAATCAAATTGCCATACAATAGCTTTTGGGCTCAGTGCCCATCTTCAGAGTCGCTAGTGAAGAAACATATTTAAGGAATATAAAATGCGCGCGCATGTCTCTGTACTGTGATATAAACACGATGGAAGATGTAGAGCAAGAGAAAAGCAAGCTTAGGAACACGAGGCGTAGCCAGAGTGTTTATATCACTGTACAGAGACATAAGCGATCGTTTTATATTGCTTTTATAAAATATTTTCGACGTTTTTTGAGCGAGCCATGTCTCTGTCCTCTGATATAAACATGGTAGCCAGCCAATCAGCGCGCGCGTTATATCTCAAGTATTTTATAAAGTAATATATGACATACCAAAGTAGTTGAGCAAACATTAACCAACAGAGCAAGTATTACTAAGAATAGTTAGTGTGAAGTCAGAGACGGGAGGTCCCAAAATCATTTCAACTTCTCTCTTATCCATATCATGTAGCTCAAATGGCTTTAAATCCCCATAAAATCAAGCACCGATGGAGACAGGGTGGGGTAGAAGTGTCGGCTTCCTGGGAGACCAGCCTCATGATGAAGGAACTTCATATGTACAAATGTCATTATACTCGCTGTACCTTTGAATGCCCAACCAATCCAAGTAAAAGGTGAAATTGTAAGAGAAATTTCTAATACTGTACAGCTTGAATCAACCCTCAACAAAAACGGGAAAGAAATACTCTAAAGTATTTAAAAACGTTTTATGAGGATGTAAACAATATTGCCAATCCTTGTATCTGAGTTCAGGGGTGCATATCACAGTATATATGTCTTTGACATACAAAGAGTTAAAGTATATTTAACGCTACTAACCTCTTGTTAATGTCTGGTCTTTTGATTGTGGGGCTGTGCGTAGGTTCTAATCAAAAAAATTAAGACCAAAAGTTTAACTATATGCCTTTTGGAGACTACATAAACATTGCATACTATTGCCATGTCTTCAATCACACCTAGATGCTACTGCACAATATGCTTAACTGACAAAAGCAAATATTTATATATCAATTTCTGGGAAAGATCATTTTCTCTCACCCTCACAGTATAGTACTGACCTTGGGGTTTGCCTTGGTGCCTTTGAGGTCTCTACCCCCTATATATACATATATTGCAATAAATATTATTCAGTGCAATTCTTGAGAACTTTCGTGTGTGTTTGACATAGTAATAAGATAACACATGGTGGATTTTATTGAAATTGACGTTTCGGCTGAGCTTGTGTCAGCCTTCATCAGACAATATGCATAATGCAAAGTTCTTGAATTTATAATTTCAAGTTATGAGTCCCTAGAGCCCTTAAGTAAAAATGTCCATATGCAGCTGAGTTTCTACAATATCATCTCTGTTGAAGTTGTTAGGCCTTTTGTAAATTTTAATAGCTTCTCTAACAAGGCGCTGATGGTACTTTTCTGCTTTTGCGAGGACTTGTACTTCATCAAATCAAAGTTAACTATGATTAACTATGATCAAATTTGATCTTGTGAGTAGGATTATGATGGGCGTGTTCAGCAATAGCTGACAAATGGTGTTGTCCTTTCTTGGTCTGCCAGTTTGACTCACATAGCATTACCACACCCACAATGGACGAGATAAATGCCTTCGATATGAATCAATATCTCCATGCAGATTCCACACCACCATCCATCACAGAAAAAATATTTAATCAACACTTTGTTCCATCGTGCAGAGAACATATCAGATGAAGATTCCTTTGATGAAAAAAGGCATCCATGCCCTCTGCCAAAATGGTTACACTGGCAAACAAATTTTCTCCAATGGCCAAGCTAAAGAACCATTGTAGACATCAGGAAGACAACTCAATCAGCCTTCTGGGTTCACCTGCCTACCCTACATATCTAACATCACTGACCACATTGGAAGGGTCTTAGGCAAACACAAAATCAAGGTGTGCTTTAGTAAGTGCAGAAGAAAAAAGTCAGACAGATGCTGCGACAGTTCAATGACTCCCTCCCAGAATATCAGACAGAAGGCATTTATCTGGTCCATTGTGATTGTGGTCAATGCTATGTGGGTCAAACCAGCAGAGCCGCATTGAATGCTGCATAAAGGAACACAGACGACAGTTTGAGAAAGGACACCATTTGTCAGCTATCACTGAACACACCCATCATAATCCTTCTCACAAGATCAAATTTGATGAAGTACAAGTCCTTGCAAAAACAGAAAAGTACCATCAGCACCTTGTTAGAGAAGCTATCAAAATTTACAAAAGGCCTAACAATTTCAACAGAAATGATGCGTACAAATTAAACTCAGTGCGCATAACTTGAAATTATAAATTCAAGAACTTTGCATTTGCATATTGTGTGATGAAGGCTGACACAAGCTCAGCCGAAACGTCAATTTCAATAAAAACCATTGTGTATTATCCCAAAAAAGCTTCTTATTAATAATATTATTCAAATACAAAAAGAGATGACAGAGTAAATGGTACCCATGTGGCAGAGGACAGTCCACAACAGCTAGAACACCCACACTCTGTACTGATCTCTGTGTACAGTGATTGCACTAGCCTTGTGATCCACAAGTGATTTGGTATTGCTGGTATATAAAATCAAAGTTAATAGAGGGGAATGGTTAGGAAGCCTTTTGTTACATTTCTTTGTTCTAGTCTGGATGTTGAACTGGTCTTGACCGTGCACAAAGTTTGTTTAAATTCATTAGAAAATGGCTATATGAATGAACCGAAATGTTGTCTATTGGATTATTTATTGAAATATTCTAATATAATTAATTTTGAACTAGAATACATCAAACAAGCAGCGGAAAAGAAACATTTGGGTTCAGTTGCTCAACCATGGAAATTAAGGCGAAACAATGAAAAAATAAAAGATTTGTGCACGGTCACGGTTGAAAAAAATGAACAAAGACATATAACAAAAGGCTTCATAACCAGTCCCCTCTATTAACTATGATAAAATGTATCAGAGCGATGGCATCAAAATTTACTGTTTAATGCATGATAGTACCAAAATTTCTTGTGTGATGCATGATCGGTACCCCCCTTTGCCTTTGTATAGGATGCTATTAATTATACTTTATTAAAGTCCCCTATATTCTCAGACAGAGCAGATTTTGTATGAGTGTGAAACGGACCACACCATGCTGAGACTGTGTCAGTGATGTGTTGTATATAAAAACATTCAAAATTTCTGCCGTAACTGTGCCGTGACTGTGTGGTGCCATTTTCACTGTCATGTGAAATCTCTAAATACATGCACAATTTGCATATAATACAATCCCAGATTGCTAGATATTTGCAAACAACAATTGCTATATCTGCAGTCATTAAAAAAGTCTTAAAAGTGTTTCTGTATACATGTAGAATTGTTAATGATTGCCACACTGAATATACATGAGCAATTATTGTCTGCAATGGCATTGAAGCTGGGCTAATAGCTAGTGCATGCAGACAAAGCATGGCCAGCTGAGAGTATTATTTTGTCCTATAAAAATGGGTTAACACTTTGAAAGGTAAATATTGAAAATATAAAGACCTTCTCCAGTGTAGGTGAAACACTCTCCATAATCCAAGTCATCTTCGTAACCTCCTGACAGTGCAATAGAATAACACCCTTCTTCAGCGTTGCCATGGATACCAGCAACTGTAGGCCTGTAACATGCAAATTTACTGTCACTTGCCACTGACTCTCGTACATATTCATAAAAAGTACAGTACTACTTCAACATACCGATGCACGCCATCTGCAGAACAGGCCATTCTTGTAATCCACGTTGTGCCAACGTCTATACCTTAAGAAAGACAAAGACCCCTCTGCTTTACTTATACATTGTCTCATTTACCTTGCACTTTTAACTTATGTTTCAGTACTACTGTCACTTACAAGACATGGTTGCATATAGAAGGTGCCAATTATAATGATTTATTTATTAACTTAGGGCCGATTACTTAAACAGTGCCTAAGTCTTAGACCCGAGGTAGGGGGGGACTCCATTGTAAAAGCATCGGGTATGCTTGTTGTATTTCGTAGGGGTAAAAATCAGCAATTTGGTATCTTTTAGGGTGTTAAAATTGAAGTTTTGAGTTTTAACATTTCCTGGTCTCTCTTAGGGTATCAAAAGAGCCCATCGCTTATTATCTTGTTCTCAAATGGAAGAAATTCGCCCAACAAAAGCATGTCGACCATTAAATTTTATGTTCATCATAATAATGTTCATTAGCTTGTGATCGCTGATATCTCTTAGGGATTAATTATTGTCCAGCCACGCCCTTCTTAAAAGACTTTCAGTATCTTTTAGGGGTATTTTTTTAAATTTCTGATGAGCATACCCGATCCTTTTACAATGCAGCCCCCCCCCCGGGGCTTTTAATTTACTTAAACAGTGCCTAAGTCTTAGACAGTGTTTTTCTATTGTCTCAGACAATATAGATAAACACTGTACAATTTTAAACATCGTTTGAGCAATCAACCCTTAGCATTCAAAAAAACTGGTTGTACAATTGAGGTAGTCAATTACAGGAGTTGGTTGCAAGGAATTTGACTCATAATTCAAAGTCACAGCCCTTATTTCCAACCTCAGCTTAACAAATCACAGCTGCCACCTTTTGACAACCATTTGTTATTTAATACCTGGTATTGGCCCAAAGACATTTTCTCTGTTTCGTGGAATCTTTTTAGGTTTCTCTTCTTCATCCTCAAGTTCAAAATCAAGACCTTGATAATCACCAGGTTCCTGAAAAGTCAATAACTATGAAATTGTACACTTGCACAATATACATTAGCGTAGCTGAAAGGATCAGTAACTAAATACAATGTTAAGTTCACTGCTGTATCTCTTGGGGAGCATCTTTAAGGCTGAGTGATGCCTATGTATAACGGACTTGCTTATTACAGCATGATGTATACTAGTAATTCACTATAAATAAACTCCACAAAGAGTAGACACCTTTCTAATATAGACAGCTAAGGATGATATAGTGACGTCTGCCAGAGAGCTACCGGCTGTAAGTTTATTACATTTAGTATACTAAAGTACTATAATCATGATATGCTCGTAAAATTGGCTATTACTTTTCATACGCTTAGATTTACCATAAAGACACAATATTTGGAAATACATTTATAATAAATAGAGAACAATAAACTATAAACAACTAGGTAATAATCCAGTACCACGAGTTTGAATAAAGCATACCATGCAATGAAGTTTTGAAAGTTTGCACAGCTCTTTGCAGACTTTAACTAACATTTAAATAGTAACTTAAGATGTAAAATCTATTAGCCAAATGACAGGAACTTAACATCGGCATTTTGTCTAAAATACCTTTCCTAACAGCCTTCCAGAGCGCCTCCTTGTAGGTTTGCCTTGATCAGATACACTTGACTGATCTGCATCAAGAATAGCTTCTAAGGCTGGCACTTTTCGGGGTTTTTGTACTTCGCTGCGCTTTCTCTTCACTTGCTTAGTCGAAGGTGGTTTCTTTAGCAGACTCGGAAAAGGAGAAAATGGCTTGATAGAGGGAGAAAGAAGCTATTAACTTTGGTAAACATTCTTCAAGAGCATGTTAATTGATGGCTTGCAAAATGGTCTGTCATACCTTATCGAATCCAAGTTCTGCAAGAACCTTCTTATTTTCTTCTATGTTCTTCAACCTCAGTTTTTCATAATCACTCATAAAACTCATCGTGCCTTAATTAGCAAAAATTTTGTGCAGCTTTCCACCACGACTACTACTATATATGAAGACAAGAAGCACATGGAGCAATCACATACCGTGAAATTTATCTACTGTCAAAATCGATGATTCTGATTGGCTCACGCTATCGAGTTCTTGATTAGCTGATACCGAGTTCGGGGAAAAACCGGAAGCATTCGGAAAATAATTTGAAACACGACCTGAGCTTGGAAAACCTTTTAGGATTCTGTATTTTTCCCATGTTGTTGACAACGTAATATTTTCATTAGTGTTACAGCAAACGAGCTTATGTTTTTGTTCATTTTTTTTTCAGAAAGGATCTTATGTCATTTCTATATATTCCCGATTTCATTAAAATCGTGTTTGAGCAGTGATTTAGCACCGTACCATTTGTTTTGGTGGTAGCAAATCTTTAAGCAAAGTCAAAATATTCTCTCCATAAATATTCTTCCCGCTTACAGGCAACGACTTTCAAAGACATTCACACACTACATTTGCTCCAGAATGGTGAATTACCCCGGAGAAATTACCAACTCTCACGATGATTTTTCATAAACCAAAATAACTATATGATTTCATGATTTAAAACAGGGAACTCTTCTCCGTCAATATCTTCGGCTTTCTTCGCAAATAGCAGTCACTGAGTTAAATTCTTATTTATAGCAAAATTTAAAAAAATCGGTTATTTTGGGGTAAAACGTCCAGACCACACTTCACCATATATATTCTTGATTGAGTATGTAATTTCTCCGTTTTTCCAAATCCTGTACGAAGTCTAATACCGAAATATTGCCCCGGCCCCCGTTTCCTAGAGGTCATGGCGTCTTCTTATTCTATGGTAAAAGTGTTGTTTTAGTACTGGCAGTGAACCGTAGCTCTTATCAGGCCGCTTTCAGTTGAACTCAGGTCGTTTCTTCAATAAGCAAATTAAAGGTAATTTAACTTTACCTTTTAACAACTTTCGCCAATTACTGTGGGCCCTGTACTTTAGTGTATAATCGATCCACTGGTGTATTGGTGAATGAACAATTCTACTATAACATCCAGCGTTCCATTCATTTACCCATCGTGATACATATCTAGATAGAGTGGATTCACTGTGACCAATTCTAATAGTCAAATAAACGCAAAAGAAAACGATGGGTTACCTGTTACTATACTGATATATATTTCACGAATTGTGTGAAATCCGATTTTATGACTATTTTAGATTCCTCAGTTATCTTCCTCAGTGATACTGAATAAGACTTAATAAGAATTACTCCTATAGAACATTTACCAAAAACTGAAATGCAGAATGTCAAAACGATAGGAGAAAGTGAGATAAAATTTCGACAAGTAATTGGCAGCGGTGGGATTCGAACCCACACTTCTTACCAGACTGGTGCCTTAAACCAGCACCTTAGACCGCTCGGCCACGCTACCAGATATTTTAGAATAATGCAACAGTTACGTGATGATCATATCTCAGCAATGTTTTTTAAAGGGAAATAAAATATTGGCAGCGGTGGGAATCAAACCCACGCGTCTTACGAGACTGCATGCAGGGTGCCTTGAACCATTTCTCTTTATTAAAACATTTGCTGAGATATGATAACTATGGTGTAACATATACCCAAATTTTGCTTCGGCAACATGTTGTAAGTTTCTGATTTGAAGTAAAAAACTTGCAACGCAAAATGACGAGTTTGACCCAACTTGTAACGGCGTTGCGCGAAAAATGGTCGTTGAAAATCGTCTTGTGTAACATCACCTTTAGACCACTTGGCTACGATACCAGTTATAAGATAATGACGAACCCAAAGTAACTTGATTATCAAATCTTAGCAATGTTTTTATAAAGAGAAATATAATATTGGTATCGGTGGGATTCGAACCCAGTTCAGTACAGTTTTTTTTAACTCAGTTGGTTAAGCGTCGGTTTCTCGTGCGGAAAGTCGCGACCGGGGATCAATTCACAACCAGACCAAAACTCAGGGTCTTTAAATAATTGAGGAAAAGCTGCCTTTAATTTGTAATTACATCTGATCTGGAAATGGTTAGACCTTCACGTCTTCTTGGATAAGGACGTTAAACCGTAGGCCCCGTCTCTCCAAAACCAATTCTCTCCACGCGGAGGGAATGTCACTGGTTAAAGCAGACCACGTGGTGCAACTCACAAAGCATTACATCATCTCCAGCAATATTGTGGTTGTTAATGAAGCGGTGGCAGTACATCTGTTCTGTACTTTCATGGCAGGGGTCTGCTTACCTTTGTTAAGGATGTTCTGTGTGGTTAATCGCTATCCCCTTAAGATGCTCAAAATACATACAAATGCACACGCCGTTAGCGGTAGACCCACTCTATAATAGATGATGTCGAGCGTCAAGTCGGTCCGCCCGGACTCAACAAGAACTGCAAAGACTCAAAGGCTCAAATGAACTCAAATGAACAACAAAATACAAATTCTTTAAAAAACAGATACTTAATTGAGAAGTTTGGTGAAGATAAGAGGTAGCAACAAAAGATTCAAAAGGACAAGATAAAGATCGTATTACACTGATGCTTTGAAGACAGGTTATTCGTAAAAGAATTTAGAAAGGGAGAGAATAGCGTCAGTAGGTCTGTAAGAAAGTGATGGAATAGCGATGGGGCCGTAGAAAACATCACGAAGATAAGTTCTTTGTGTATTATCTTCTTTTGCTTTATATCGTCAAACAGTTTCTCTATTAGTTGTAATGTATCACCGTTGGTTCAACGAGCGCTATTGAGCGTATTTATGATTGTGTTTTGCACGGTGCATGATACAGTTAATCTTCAGCATTTCATGTTATCAACAGAAAGTATAGTAAGCCCTTTTATACATAATGGTTGTGATGTATTCAAAGAAGCTGTAGAAATACTTTTCATTGTTAGTGGTGTGTGGATGTGGAAAGTTTCTTTACTTCAGTTGTGTTGCAGATGAGTGTGTGCATCGGGGCCGACACGATCGAGAACTGAGTAGATCTAGAATTACAGAGGAACAGGTAAGACATCTGTTGTGTAAATGCAGAAAACTGGGGAAACTTGCTCCAAAGTATTTAGTCAAGAAGAAGAAGTTGATTGAATCTCTTACAACTCAAATGGAGTTTTTTGCGTTTTTCAGTTTCTTGTTCCTAGTAGAATGATTTTTTAACATGAAATTCTTCTGTGAACTTTTACAAACTTTAAATTTGGCAACGAACGCGCCGAAAGAGCGCCAATAAAAACCCTAGGAACTTACGTAATCGATATCTTCACTAGTCAGGATATGAAAATATGTCACTCGTATCCCGGATGTAGTTTCGTATGAAATTTACGAATGGCGTATTTCCCATTAAAATACTCGTGTCTATATAATAAATACTGTTTTAGTCACGACTATCAAGACATTCATATAGAATTACCTACAGAAATCACAGTGCCCAACAAGACTTTCAAGATTGAGTACATTGCAAGTTAGACAGGCAATCTTTATGGAAGTTGTACACTAGATTTTGATTACTGTATGACATTGATAAGTGCTTTTGACAATCTGATGTCATGAGAGAAAGTTATGGCTCCTTTACGTTGACAACTGGTTGTAGCACTGTCAGTGTTTATCTTACAAAATGCTATATTTAAAATATTTGATTCTCATGCATGCTAAAGACTCATTTGGTATGGTCAGTCCTCAAGGAACCACACTAATTCTTGAAATCATTTAATAGAGTATTTTCAAATTTTACACAGAATGTCTCCCGGCGATGTTTTATTTAAACTGAGAGGTTTACATATTACAGAAGTGGACCTTGAAGGTTCTGAAGTCTTCATATGCAGTTCAATCTGTAGATTGTCAACAATATTCTACCTGTCATTCACGTGATGACGACAGTAATGAGAATGAGTTAATGAACGATAACGATGATTAAAGGGTTGCCAGTGATTTAAAATGCTGTTGTGCTGTTTCATTTTACAGTTTTTCAATTATCAATTGCAAACCCTGTCCCTACTTAAATCAATGCAACCGACACTTGATGCTATCTGTGACCATGCTAAGATATACTTTGATAATTGCGAAGAACGTCTGAACACATGACTATCAATGATCTACCGAAGAGTTTGCAAATCTATGATGCTGGTATCGATATCCCACTTAATTCACAGAAGGAAGTGGTGTTTTTGTTTGACTCTATTACTAGCAAATGGATGCTTCAGAAATTGATTACCATTGGAGAGACTAAACATCATGTAAACGCGAAACGGCAGACGGCAACGTGGATCACGTGATATCGTCTTTTTGCGTCTGGCGGTTGCCGTTTTAACGCAAATCCTAGTCATTTCAAGTAGGACATTAATGCTAGAAGTTACTCTCACATTTAAGTGCGAAACGCGCACGGAAGTCATGTGATCCTCCCACCCGTTTGCTGTTTCCCGTTTACGTAATTCTTAATTCAGGTGCCGTTTGTACCGCTGAAACGGCACGACGTAAAAAGAGGCCTGTTTCTCGACTACCAAGAGAAGGGATGAGAAGGTGACGAGGGGGAAGTGGGGGCGGGACATGCGACGGGAGGGGTAGAGCGCCGGATATTCCGAGTGTACGCTGCTTGAGCGTCTTGTTACTTTAGCTTATCATTCAGTCTTTAAAACACACTTTAAAAAACAGTTACTACTCCATGCAGTAATTTATTTATGATTTTTCTTGTGACTAGTGTTTCATTTTGTGAAGTTTACATATATGTTTAGGGTGCAGAATAATTTTCTTAACCCCTAGGATTGTTTTTTCCTTCACCTGGCTAGTATTGACAACATTAAATTGTAAATATCTTATATTATCTGTCTAGGAAATAAAAAAACATTAAACTTTTGAATCATTACAATCACCAAAATTCATTATCAACACCACAACTTATCATCATAACGATCATCATGATAGACCTCTTTGCAGAGGGGAGATTTTATGTATTGGACAAGTTAAAGCTTTCTCTCAAAGCTGGATGCTACGTTGATGAATTGTCTCTCCGACAATAGATCTTCTTTAAATTATCTTCTGCTGAGGAAAAGAAAATGATAAATGGAAATATATTGCTTATAGCCACTGACGTGCTGTACAATCGTGCTCAAGTAGTCAGTTCTTGAATCTTGAATAGTCATCGTATTATCCAGTTTCCTAGCTTGTGGGTATGGTTGCTGGTTACCCTATCTGCTGAATAATAAATTTTCATTATGTAATGGTGGTTTGATTAGATATATAACTTCATTACAGTGAACAGTTTTGATGGATTATTTTCCAAAGGATTGTTTTTATCAGATGTACCTTTCGTGACAAGCAAGACTTGTTTTCATGTGGTTTCGGAGTCGACCTGCTACTTTCAAAGTTACATGAAAAAAAGAAAAGAACTCTTAATGATCAGTGATACTCTTAAAGGGCCACTTGGACGAAAATCGGATATATTCAAAACCGATTAAAACTGATTATTTCTATCTGAAGATGAACACAGCTGAAAAACTAGGCCATCATTGTTTGAGTTTTGCGATAAATGTCCCTCATTATAGAGAAATTATCATTCAAAATCTTAAAGAACAATAGGGTTGTATATGTATGACGTCATACATACACAATTTGAAAGCTTGAATACTTGACAGTTTCTACCTGTTTTTTTTTGAATGCAAAGAAAATGTTGCTTCATGATGACTATTGGATTCATTAAGCAAAAATTAAGCAATGTTTTAAGCTATTCTTTAATTTTCATGGATTTTCGTCCAAGTAGCACTTTAATGAGTTGTTCATTAATGAGCTGTAAATGCTGCTTAGCTAGGTTTTGGATGTACATGTCGTGAGATTTTTAATATAATGTCAATAAGTTAAAATGTTGATCGATTACATCAGGAACTGAAATCGAAATAGTACGTCGTTAATTACACTTCTGCATGCCTAAAGCTGGTTATTTGCACATTATTTCCCGTTTAATGTTCAGCCTGCCGAGAGGGCCTACAGGCAAGCTATTCAATGTTTTCATTTCAAACTATTTTAATAGATGCACATGTACAATAATTTTGAAGAAAAACATTGTGCTAAACAGATGCACTACAATCTGTGTCCAACAGGGATGAACTTTCCTAACTTCTTGAAAAGCAGACAACGCGTCGTAAGTGATTTTATATATATTCAAAAGATGATTCGTTACAATCATGTTTAAATGTCTAAGTAATTACGTTGCTTTACATATGAAAGGTATGGAAAGAACTATTGAATTAGCTGAATACATTTATTTGACGTATGGACTACGTAACAACCTTCAAAACCCTTAGAACGTGATGAAGCAATAATTAACAATTATTCCACGAAATCGAGTCGTGTCGGCTATCAGCCATGGACGACGAGATTGAGTGGAATAATTGTTTTATTATATTCACAACCAATTGATTTTGAGCAATAAGGAATTTTATTTTTATTTTCAAGCCATTTTCGAGCTATTTTAAAGCTATTTTAAATTGTCAAAAATCTCGTCGCCATTTTGTTTTTCTCTACTCACGGGATATGAGCTGATAGCCTAGTAGTAGAGTAGCCAATCAGCGCGCGCGTTTGCTCATATCTATTGGTTGTGAATATGATAAAAAAGTATATCACAGTACAAGGTGGATCATGTATATGGATATGTACAGTTTGAAAGACACGAGCTAGGTGTTTTTTTCGTTTCTCTGTAAGTATCAGATAGAAATCATAAGAAGTTAGTATTTCCATTGAATTTAGTTATTTTTTTCTTTCGTGAATTTCCAAACTACTTGCTAATGTTAATTTCTCGTTCGTTCCGCTTTAGAAACAAGCTGCTAACGAACTAAATCTCTCTCAAAGACGAACTAAATCTCTCTCAAAGATGTTATTAGTCCATTATTTTACGTTTGGAACTAGCGTACTTTTGCTATGTCAAATCTCACAAGTGATGGCTCAATTACAACACGGTAAAGGTATAATCTATGAAGGTACGTTCAGGCGGGTCTACCGCAAGCACACGGCAAAGAAGACAGATTTTGGTTTACACATTTCTTGCACTTAATCACTAAAAATATATTTATATCCGCCAGCATCAAACATATCTTCAATAGGTCTCAATAGCCAGCTCGAGAATTACTTTCATGCAAAAGACCATAATACTAAAAGAGCGAAACTAGTATTGATGTCTGCGCGATGTGCTTGGCGCTTAAGGTTATTTTTAGTAACAGGAAGTTGACACCATCGCGCGCACAAAAGTGAAATTTGATTGCTGGAGGATAAATGGTCAACTTCCATGACATTGTTTTATTAAGAAGTTCATCCGTATAAAATCAAACAGCTGTGTAGCAGCAGTTAAAAAGTTATCATTTAATGTGGGTCTCAGCGTTGTTTGTAATTTCACACTGACTTTTTATTGGTATGGAGACGTAAAGGAGTTTTTCATTAAAATCTTGTTCGTTGCCTACTGTGCGACTTCGCATACATGAAAATGGTAATCGTTTCGGGCGGAGCCTCCCCATATAGGGAATACGGCCCCTTGCTAGTGGGGGCGTCAACGTCCGTTTAACAACTTTTCAGTGAACAATTACGGTCATTAATTAACATCTAGCCTTTTAAGTTGGCATTCATTTTGGAGTTTGGAGATATGGGATTCCTGTGGCAATATATCGGGTGCGCAAAAATTGGAAATGAGCAAAACACCTGCT
>JALIZF010000803.1:0-30000 GCA_029948255.1 Telmatactis stephensoni
TCATGGATCCGCCTCCACCATCCGTTGTACACAAGTGGTGTGATCAGCTTAATAGAGGTCAAACAGTGCTAAATAGAAGTCTGCGCACGTTCCTTGTGCAATACAAAAGTACAAAAGCATCATTATTGTAAGCAAGCATCATACATTCGGTATTACTCTACAGAAGTCAGTCTGTTGCAGCAGACAAACTTTGTTCCCGTTAATAGTTTAGAATACGATGGAGGTAGCTCTGGTGTTCTTTCCATTAATTGGTAACAATCTTTTTTTCTTGGATACTTTTCAGACTTGGCCATGATCTGATATGCCATGGAGACTTTTATCCACAGCATGTGTTACGTTACGTATGCTGTTACGTTACGTATACTGTTGCGTTACGTATGCTGTTACGTACGTACGCCGTTGAACTGGTTAAGGTTGAGATGAAACCTTTGCAAGGCGTGGCGACACGCGGTGTCACGTGTTCAATTCTCCCTGGGTTTAGGAATTCTCTCCTTTGTATCATACCTTTAACCCATTGTGTTTTGAATGCATTTTTCGTTCAAGTTTTAGTCTTTCTTTGCGTGATTTAAGTATTTTGTGAATTAGAATAATTATCATTACGAATAAAACAAATAATACAATTCCTAAAGGAATCAACACCAAGCCACTAATGCCATTTGACGGAATTTGGAATCGTTTGAAACTGAAAAGAAAAAGAAATTTAACATTATTCTCTTTAGACTTTATGATCAGATTCATATCTGAATATGATGTGAATGAAGATGTGGAAATGAATAGGGTAGACAAAAATATTAAATCGCTTCGTTTTGCGTGCTGAAAATTTTAAAACAATCTAATGATACTCAGTTTTTTAAAATGTTATGAAAATAAGGCTTATGACTCGACGGGGTTTGATTAAGACCAAGAGCAAGGATGGCAAGTTGGTTAGTGCGCGGCCTTCGCGGTGCGAGAGGTCCAAGTTCGTTTCCAGTGACCTCACATCTTTGTTTTGACTTCTTTTCTTTCCGTGTAGCTCTTATTAGCCTTAAATACCCTTAAAACGGAGCACTTATGGAGAGAGGGATTTTTTCGCACACTTCGAACGCCTCAGGCGTTTCGAAGAAAAAAGTAAGATTGCCTTCTTTGCCTTTGGGGTAAATTTAAGTCAGGGCTAGTACTAGAGTTAATTAAGTCTGCTTTGCGTATGACCTTTACGAAATCCGCTGTACGTCAAATGAGTTACTAGGGCACTTACTTTGAATACATGCCGGAATGGGCCCAGAAGGCTCTTTAGATTTTGAGCATATAAGATGATCATCACCGTGTAAGTGATAGCCCTTGTCACACTTAACTCGATAATTACCAGCCAATGCTGTTTTATGTAATCGACCGTTTTCAACGTATACTCCAGGACATGGACTATATCTTGTAGTTGGCGGAATGTTTGTAGCATTTTCTTGTGAAGTAGAGCTGTTTCTTTTTGTATTTTTGTTACTTCCTTGATTACTGTTGCTGCCTTGATTGTTGTCTTTACCACTACCACCATTGTTGGTATTTCCGCCACCTTGGTTGTTCCCACCATCACCACTATTACTACCACCTTGATTACCATTACTTCCACCACCACCACTGCCACCACCTTGATTACCACTGCTTCCACCGCTACCACCACTACTGCCTCCTTGATTACCATTGCTTCCACTACCACTGCCACCACCTTGATTACCATTGCTTCCACCACCACCACCACTGCTGCCTCCTTGATTACTATTGCTTCCACTGCCACCACCTTGATTACCACTGCCTCCGACGCCACCACCACTACTGCCTCCTTGATTACCATTGCTTCCACCACCACCTTGATTACCATTGCTTCCACCACCACCACCACCACCACTGCTGCCTCCTTGATTACTATTGCTTCCACTGCCACCACCACTACTGCCTCCTTGATTACCATTGCTTCCACTGCCGCCACCTTGATTACCACTGCCTCCGACGCCACCACCACTACTGCCTCCTTGATTACCATTGCTTCCACTGCCGCCACCTTGATTACCACTGCCTCCAACGCCACCACCACTACTGCCTCCTTGATTACCATTGCTTCCACCACCACCACCACCACTGCTGCCTCCTTGATTACTATTGCTTCCACTGCCGCCACCACTACTGCCTCCTTGATTACCATTGCTTCCACCACCACCTTGATTACCATTGCTTCCACCACCACCACCACTGCTGCCTCCTTGATTACTATTGCTTCCACTGCCACCACCACTACTGCCTCCTTGATTACCATTGCTTCCACTACCACCACCTTGATGACCACTGCTTCCAACACCACCACCACTACCGCCTCCTTGATTGCTATTGCTTCCACCACCACTTCCACCACCTTGATTACCATGGCTTCCACCACTACTGCCACCTTGATTACCATTGCTTCCACTGCCACCACCACTGCTACCACCTTTATTACCATTGCTACCAGCAGCACCATTAGTGTTGCTCCCACCGCCACCAACACTACTGCCTCCATGATTACTGTTGCTTCCAATGCCACCACCTTGATTACTATGGCTTCCACCGCCACCACCACTATTGCCACCTTGATTACCATTGCTTCCTCCGCCATCACCACTGCTACCACCTTTATTACCATTACTACCAGCAGCACCATTATTGTTGCTTCCACCTCCACCAGCACCACCGCTGCCACCACCTTGATTACCATTGTTTCCACCACCACTGCTGCCACCTTGATTATTATTATTATTGCTTCCACCACTGCTACCACCTTGATTATTGTTGCTACCTCCTTGATTATTATTGCTTCCACTACCACCACCTTGATTGCTGGTGCTTCCCCCACTACTGCCACCACCTTGATTACCATTGCTTCCACCACCACCACCGCTACTGCCACCTTGATTGTTATTACCTCCACCACCACCACTACTGCCACCACCTTTATTGTTATTGCTTCCACTACTGCCACCACCTTGATTATTACCATTGCTTCCACCACCACCACTGCTACTGCCACCTTGATTGTTATTGCCTCCACCACCACCACTACTGCCACCACCTTTGTTATTGCTTCCACTACTGCCAGCACCGTGATTATTACCATTGCTTCCACCACCACCACTGCTACTGCCACCTTGATTATTGCCTCCACCACTACTGCCACCACCTTTATTGTTATTGCTTCCACTACTGCCACCACCACTGCTGCCACCTTGATTGTTATTGCCTCTACCACCGCCACTGCTGCCACCTTGATTGTTGTTGCCTCCACTACCACCACCACCTTGATTGTTATTACCTCCACCACCACCACCACCTTGATTGTTATTGCCTCTACCACCGCCACTGCTGCCACCTTGATTGTTGTTACCACCACTACCACCACCACCTTGATTGTTATTACCTCCACCACCACCACCACCACCACCACCTTGATTGTTATTGCCTCTACTACCACCACTACTGCCACCTTGATTGTTATTGCCTCCACCACCACCACTACTGCCACCTTGATTGTTATTGCCTCCACTGCTACCACCTTGATTGTTATTGCTTCCACTAGTGCCACCCTGATTACCATTGCCTCCACCACCACCTTTATTATTATTGTTTCCAACACCACCTCCACCACTGCTGCCACCTTGATTGCCATTGTTTCCACTACCACCACCGCTGCTACCACCTTGATTGTTATTGCTTCCACCACCACCACCACCACTGCTACCACCTTGATTGTTGTTCCCACCACTACTGCTACCACTTTGATTGTTATTGCTTCCACCACCACTGCTGCCACCTTTATTATTGCCTCCTCCACCAGCACCACCACTGCTACCACCTTGATTACCATTGCTTCCACCACCGCTACTGCCACCCGCATTACCACCACCGTTATTGTCTATACTTTCTTGTGTTGTTGGTTTTATTGGTGGTGGTGTTGTGGTTGTTATAGCCATCAGCTTCTTGTATTGTACTTTAGTCACTGAAATGAAAGAAACTTGATAAGTCGCTTGGTAAAACGATACGTAAGGTTTTTATGTAAAGTGATTCACAGTGAGCTTTATCATGTGTGAGGTGTTGATGATTTAGGTTAACAGGTTTTTCAAGTTGCCCAGTGTCCGTTTCAAGAAAGCCAGAAGGCTCAGAATTCATTGAAATGGATAACAAATAGGCATCTTTTACAATAGTGCTAAAAAAGTTTTGATGAAATTTGGAGTGTGTCGTGGGATCACATCTCACTAACCTGATTTTATTTTCGATGTAAAGTGGTACGTCTGATGGCCATTATATGTTGATATCTTCAGTGACGTCACTCCAGTTTCCTCCACTGTTGGTACGTCACACGAGGCACGATCATCTACGAGTTGCCCACGAACATTAATGGTATTGTTAAAGATACAATTAAAACCATAAGCAGGCCATAAGCAGGCCCGATGTGGAAATGTCTTATTACCAGAGCTATTTACGATAAAGAGATGAGGATGTAATTGAATAGGCCCTGAGGAAAAATTAGAAACATTTATCATTTGGAAAAAGTATAGAATATTTTTGGTATTATGACGGCTATTCCACCCCGTTAATGCTGGGTTATTCCTAAATACGTCCATGACTGCATGAACATACTTCGTAACTCTGCATGAAAGTACTTCGTAACTCTTCATGAAAATACTTCGTGACTCATACTTCGTAACTCTTCATGAAAATACTTCGTGACTCTTCATGAACATACTTCGTAACTCTTCATGAACATACTGCGTAACTCTTCATGAACATACACACATACAGAGACACACAGAGATATGATACCTTCAACTAGACATATGCATTTCTCGACATTTTGAGCTCCTTTGTCAATTCTGAACAACCATTTTCCAGGAAATCCAACGTTGGACTTCTCCACCAGTTTCACCATGTCTCGTGTACCAGAAAAGGGGATTTTGTAGACATTGGAATCAGCAACGATTCCTGACTAAAGAAATATTCGAAATAACAAAGTGAACACTTCGACTTTTTGTCACTTTTTAAGAATGCATCTCTTGAACCATTGATTGGGAAATATCACTCATTTTGATCACTTGGTGTAGAGTGCTTACAATATATATCCGTGAAAACGTTGCACTAAATAGCGCGGAATCCTTTGTTTTCTCTTGTTTAATTAGTGCAATTTCTTACAAAGTTTTTCACGGATATATTGTAAGCACTCTATTTGAACTTAAAATTCATCTTAGGGTGTTTGAAGTATTAGATAGAAATAATGACCTGAAAAAAAAAACGGCTTGAAGTGTTCATGGTTCGTGTGTCTTCAGTGGAAAGCGCCCACATCGTTTGGGATTGCGTTGACCTCTTAAAATTTCAACAGTCTCTATTGTACTGAAGCTCGATCCCTCTAAGGTAGACACACTCGGGAAAAGTTCTTACTGTCCAGCCTGAAGAACTTTAGGTACCGAAGCACAATGCAATAACATTTGATTGGGACTTGCATGACGAAGGACTTTCCCGGTTGAATCGGAGAATCTTAAACCAGAATTAAGCCTGGCATTAGTAATGAATAGGTCTTACCTGTGAGGGATGTCCACCCAGTCCTTCACTGTTTCCATTATTTAACGTTCCGGTCGTCCAATCAAGTTTCGAGTATAAAAATATAACGAACGACCGCTGACCATCTGTTGTAAGGACCACTTGGAAGGTATTTGACTGTGGAAGGATGGAAATGTAGTTCACATTCCAGTTTTTCAAAAACATTATAAATATAAAAAGTAAAATCGGCAGTTAAAACAGTCCCAACATTGTTGTGTTATACTGGTGACAACAGGTGTGCTTACCATTTAAACCAATCCATCTGGATGGAAATTCGTTTGCTAATGGTAAAAAAGAGAGCGTGAAACTTGACTGCAGACAAATGGTACGTGTGTCTACCGGAAGAACCGGAAAAGTGGACTACTGCAATCAGAAGACCGAGTTTTCCCGAATTTTCTAATCGCAATGACATACCATTTGTTTTTCTAACCGGAATTTCTGGTTTTTACTGAATAAATGGTAAGCACCCCTCAACAAAGAAATTAATATTGGACGTTTTTGTTCAAAACGAAATGAGTGAGCCTTGGAACAAAGTATGTCATTGGTCCAATACACAATAGAACGAAAAAAATATACCAAAAAATCGGAATAATAACAAACGAGTGTTGCCAAAAAGCTTGCACCACTAGTTAATTATGTTGAGAGCGTTTGTACGGGTCTTGAGACGTAATACAAACTATGTACTTACCAAGTTTTGAAATTTGTTTCCTCTTCCATAGTATGCTACATTATCCCATGTGGATACTAATGCCCATTTTGATTCAAAATCTAGACACTCTTGAAAGCTTATATGAACTTCCTGATTAGCTCTTCTGAGATCAGAAGGATTTTTGGATACTCGGTACCAGACTGTCCCTCCTCTAGAGGTGTCAACGTCAGCCCAGTAGGGGGCAATAATAGTCTTTTCTTTCTGTTTAGAAAGATCAGTGTGATGGTACATCGGCAAGGCTCTTGTAAAAGATAACACTCCATTGGAATTAACCTTAGGAAAAACGAACAAAAAGCATAAATTAGCATACTCGTCGTATTGGCTTACAAAACCGCGCACGCTTCCAAATTTTTTCCCGCCATAACCATAGCTAGCCTCCTCCGCAGGCAACTCCTTGGGAATCCTTTAGCAACGGTTATTGGGCTTCCTTGTAACGATTATATTGACCGTGAGGGACTGAGAACGAGAAACAGGAAGCCCAAGAACAAAGGAAACCCACAGGAAACGTAAAGTGATGCTTGCGGTGGAGGCTAAACCACAGCCATTCAACACGCAAAAATTTGATCACAGAATCCTTTAGGAAACGTAATTAGTTCCATTCAGAGAGATATGAGTTTATTTAAACTTGTGACGATGGAAGGAATGGGAATTATTGCAAAGCTCAGTTAAATGGTTAATATTTCAAATATGTCGTAATCCTGACTACCACAATCCTTTTCGAGCAGCTTTTTGTCACACAATTTCACTACCTTTGTTTTGATCCGTTTCAAAAACAATTGAATAGGAAATAAATTCTTCGATGGATATTTGGAAGTCAGGAGTTTAAAAAAATCATCAAACCAGCATTTATTCATAGCAATACGCGTGAGACATATCAAAAGATGATAAATTTTAAGGACTTTTTAGATCAACAAGGTTTTTACCCTTGCTCTTAGGCAATTGCATAAAATTAGCCGATCAGATTGTAACAGAATAAGTCACAAAAATGACATCCATCTTGACAGAGTAATTTGAACAAAACATTAAAATTCCATTTTGGCCGCTAATTTCTTTGCCTTCGTTATTAGCAGCGATTAATACAAAATGAAATTTTCTTTCTCATTTCCATAATAATTTCATTACAAAACTGTTCCAGTTTATTCGATTTTATTATTTAGTTCGTGCCAGTTGTCAAGTCTTTTGCATGACTTTCAATGATTGGTTACTGTCCGTGCTATTTTAAGGCTTGTTATTATCAAGAACACCATTACAACTTGTCCAAGACCACCAGGCAGATATCTTTCAACTTTACAAGAAAATCCATTTATTTATTTATTGCACCCAACTACGCTATTTCAATTTATTCTGTGTATGTATTATTGAATTTCGATCCCCTATTGCGCTGTGGATCTTTTAATGCACTATAGGCAATATCAGAGAGTACCACTAGTTGACACATAATTTTTTCGAGATCAATCACTTTGGAGGTTTCTGGGAGAAAGTGCATCGAGGGTGAGAGGAAGGAAGGATGGAATGGCCATGGAAAGACGCAGAACTATAAATCAGTTTTAGACAACTGGACAAGAACAATCAGTTATACATTATCTATTCCATTATATCTAAACTCATTACTAGAAAACTCAATAAAAGTTTTCAATTGGCGGTTGCCTTTGTACATCAATTGGCCTGGAAACGACAAAACTGTCAAATCATGTGTTTTACCGACCTAATAACTTGTATTGTCTTTTTAATTCTATTTTTTTTTTCTCTCTCTCTCTCCCTCTCTCTATCCCATTTACTCGTATATTTGTCTTATTCAACTAGTTCTAAGGAAATCTTTCTGGAAAACGGACTTCATTTTGTCTCTTTTCAAACTTGCCTGAGTCCTTGTTTAGGCAAGGACTTACGCTACCGCAAAGTTATATTCATTTGCGGTAGCCTTTTATGAGGTTTTGAATGAGCCCCTTGTGGCAATAACTTGCCGAGATATTTGGTCACATTCAAACATTTTGCAATCAGTGTAGTGTAGGCCGATGCAGATAATTGCAAGATACCGGTTGATTTTCACGACGGATTTAGCCTAAAACCACCTTCATGAAACTGAAGTCGAAATCAGTCAAAGCTGCATGTTTGATTAGAATTATAAGCTTGTTTATGTAATAGAAACAAGCCTCGAGTGCAATTGAAAAGGCTGTCCTATTTTCACAAAATAATGTAAAGAGCAAAACTATGGGAATTAAAGTTGTGTTCGCCAAAATGTTTATATTGTATTTTTGAAGTCATGATCAACGGATCAGTAAGTGGATCAGGCTTCGTGAGGGTTAATTAAAAGCCGAGGATATGTGATATGACGTTTCTATCGGCCGGCGAAACATTGGTTCAGCTGTTCGATCAATGAACATGACATGTAACTTCAAAAGTAAGAATATATACAACTTTACTGCTATCCAGTATGTAATATACGGATATAAATATGAATGAATATGAATTTTATACCTTTTTTCTAAAATAAACATTGTTTCTTGGTTGGGAGAAAAAGCTTTTAATTATTTCTAAATATCGAGAAATACATTCGGTATTTGTACATACCTTTTATAAAGAGGACTGATTTGATACTAGTGTTATCTAAAAATCTGTCCTGCACGAAGATGTAATCAAGTTTTCATAAACCCGGATTTTATTGATATGTTTAGTGATTTTGCTTATAGATTTCAATAGAGTATTTTTCTTCGTAATTGTTAACACTTTTATTTTTTTATTGTCATCAAATTATTCATACATATTATGACTACCCTCATTAGAATAACCTACAACATTTTAGTCTATTTTCCACAATATTTTCGAAAGAAAAAGAAACAAAGCCGGATCGGTTAAAGCTTAAGTACTTAAGTCCATTAAAGAAAAGAAGAAAGTCTTCTTTTTCTAAAAACTCTTTGTTTGACTGGCCTCATGGTGATCGACAGGATTACTAGTTGGGGTTGTAGCCCGGGGGGGGGGGGGGGGGGGGGGGGTTCTTCGGGGTCAAAACGCTAGGGATGATGATCGTCGGAAACCTCCAAAACGTACCCTAAAAATACCCAAATGCCAAAATTTCCGACCCTTAAAAATACCTAACAGCTCAAAAATACCCCTAAAAAATACCAAAAAATCAAACAAAAAGTGTTCTAATAAAAAGGCAGTCAGTAAAAAAAAATCGTCTCGTTTATTTTGTACCCCTAAAAAATACCATCTTTTCTGAAAAACCTTGGATTTTCTCTGATGACCCCTAAAAAATACCAAATCGGCGATTTCAACCCCTAAAAAATACGACGATCATCCCTAGCACACCAATATAGGGAGTACCCCCCCCCCCCCCCGGGGGTTGTAGGTCCATTTCAAGTATACACCAACGCAAGTGCGATATGTCCGAGTACAACGTACTATTTAGCAATGATAAGTGATATTTTTGGACAGCTATCAGATACTGGCTACACTTTATAAACTTCAAAGTATAAACAGGAACTGAAGTTGAAGAAAGGCACTCATTTTAGTATTCAAACATTTTGATATTCATAGAGAAATAGATGAAAGAAAAACAATTGTATAAAAAGAAACCGCCAATCACCTTGCCGCCCTCAACAACACAAAAATATGTTCTCATTTTTTATTCATCGTTGTCGATTTGTAAAGCAAGTTGGTAAGTGTTTTGGGCATCATAAACATGAAATCATAATGAATTTATGACACTTTGCACAGTTCAAGGACCATTCTTGATTACAAAGTGCACGTGTTGCCACGCCGAGCTGTGTAATATTCACGTTTTGACACAAAAAGGAATAATTCTGGCAGATGTGCATAGTTAGCAACTGTAATTTGCTAAACTTGATTTTAAACTCTTAACAGGCTTTGAACGTATAAATAATGGCAGTTTAACTCTAGCAGTGAAATTCAGCGATTAAATTTGCCAAAAAGTTTGGGGACAAAGGAGATTTTGAATTAAGGGCAACAGGAGCTAAGTGATTGAAGAGTGGGTTGGTCATCCAGTACTTATAATAAACCCTACACTACCACTAATATTTTCCTTATATTAATATAACTGCATGAGATCTTGTTGTGGTAAAGCTGTTATTGAATATTTCATTTTATGCTTTTGAAAAACTAAGCTATGTGTACTGGAAAAACAGGATATGCAGTGAATTATTTAAACCGTCATACTGCGTCGAGGGATGAAGGCTTTTAAGATCTCAGCACTCAAGATAGGAGGCCAATTACAATTAATTGATGAATTTCCCACAGAATAAGGAACTCTCCACGAAAAGTATGTTAATCTTAAATGAAAATGAGTTCTTGAGGCTATAGATTTACTGATCGAATACGCTATGACTTTAAAAACCTTACAATATATGAATATATATGTATAAACCTGTTAACTGAAATATTTCTTTCAATGATATTAATTTCTTTTAATTTTCTAAATGCGATGTTTATCATTAGTTCGCTTATTATTGTTTTTGTTCTCGTTTTCTTGACGTCACTAATGGCGGCCATATTGGATGGCAAGCGGCTTGCTTTTTATCCCAAATGGCTTCCGCATTTTAAGCCCTTTTCTTCGAGAAATTAAAATAAAAGCAATAGCTAGTGATCTCTATGCAGGTGCATTTGACAGGCAGAAATAGATAACAGTTTTTTCATCAATCTTTAAAAAGAGCAAACTGTTCAAAAGAGTTTTTTATCTCAAACAAATTGTTAATTTGCATTAACGTTTCGCCGTCGGCGTCGCCCCAGGGGGGCTGATCCGAAGATGTCATGATCGAGGGCTTATTGAATGCAATCTACTCGATTAAGCAGTATACCTAAGCTATTTTGAATAAGATGATGAACACAGCTATTGTTGAGTACTCTTTACAATTTTTTGTCTAAGAACATTTCTAGGTAATTTCGTTGAAGACCTGGGACATGAGCTTAGACATCCGCTCCATATTTTCATTCAATAAACCAGAGTGATTTCAATAAAAACTTTGACACTTGTAGTTGACAATTGTAGCTATTGTCTGAGCTACAACAAGAACTACACTTGTAAATGACAAGTATAAAAGTTATTGAAGTCATCCCAGTTGACACTAGTGAAAAAACGTCTGCGCATGCTCAGCTCGTATTCACATCTTCGTGCTTTTGTAAACTTATGCAAATTTCACTTTTACGCTTGCCTTCAACAATAGTTTTCACAAAATGTCAAAACTTAAGGTCAATTCTTGAAACTTAGGGCCAGTATTCACATAATAACTTTATTGATACAAGTATAATCTCACAAAAGTATACAAGAGAAATTTTATGTATACACCGAGAACACGAGCATTTCATTTCAAGCTAAAACACACATTTCTTTAGAAAACATCGTAATACGCACGCATGCGCAGACGTTAATTGTATTTTTTACTAGTGTCACCCCAGTTCGTAGTCAGTTATATTTTCTCAATGTTAGCTTCGGTTTTCAGGTAAGATAATCAAGGCTTTGCAGAGCAAAAACCGTCAAGTAAACTTGTGTCGATCGCCGTTGCGAGACAAGATTCAAGAGGGGTGTTACACGGCTCGACTTCGTCTTGAAACTTGTTCACGCCCACGGGCGGATCTAGGATTATTTATACATCATCTCAAACGGGGCCGGGTTGTATGATGGCAGTGAAACTGAGCAAAAGCAGAGCCTAATTCTAGTTAACCATCATTTTTTCACTTTCATAGTGGGGGTTGCAACCCCCCCAAACCCTCCCCCTGGATCCGCCCTTGCACACCACACAAATCTCTTGCACGAGTAGAAAGCAGTTCTACTTTTCACGAAAGTGGCTCGCAACAAAGATTTGAAAAAGTTCAAGCTAATTGACTGTGTTATACGGTGCAATGCGTTGTCTAGCAACGACGATCAACACAACTTTCAGATAAAAGTTTCAGCGTCTAACAGCGTCTCAGTTTAATAACAGCAGCGAAACTAGAATTTTGTACACTTCGCCAGACAACAGTTCTTAGTTTCAAATGTCATTCTTACTAAACATGTTTCGGCAATGCAATTGCAATCTTCAGTACTGACAGGCTCGTAACATGGTATATTTTCGTCTCACTGATCCCGGGCTTTTACGGAAATTTTGATTCCTGAGCCCCATATCTTTAGAAATTTTTGATCCCTGATCCTTGGTGCAAAAAACTGAGCTGATCCCAGATCCTGACCCAATGTCCCTGATCCTCGATCCCACCCATTTGATCCCTGAGCCCTGGCCTCTGATCCCTGATCCTGGCCATAATTTGGAGCTTGATCCCTGATCCCATATACCATGTTACGAGCCTGTGCTGAGGAGAGTGAGTGTCATAAACCTATTTATACAGTTATCTATACAATAATTTAAGAAGGAAAGGAAAAAGGCTATTGTGATATTTTTAGATTGACATACTTAAGTTGTTGATTAAGAGAGGCTTTCAACCATGCAACTATTAAATGTGAAACGCTTTTAGTTGAGTTTTAAAGTGAATTCATAAGAAACATGATCAATCTTCATTACAAACTCTTTTATAAATATGTAACTCCTTATCCGTGAGAAGGTGTTCACGCACGCGAGTCATCAAACCAAAAAGAGTCACGCGTGACATCAAGTTCAAAAGAGTCACGCGAGACATCAAATTCAAAAGAGTCACGCGAGTCATCAAATTCAAAAGAGTCAAGTGAGACATCAAATTTAAAAGTCACCAATTGAAATTCAAAAGAATATATTACGCGCATGCAATCAAAGCTGACATTGTCGACGTATAACTCTACACTGATCTACTGCTGTATAACTCTTGTTGAATAAAAAGCATGGCTTCAAACGATCTTTTCTCGATGGTGTGCGTTAGCCCAAGAGGGCGAATTGAGTTACTCAAAAGTATATAAACCCCCGACCCGTGCACGTGGTCGTACTACTTTAATTGAATCCCCTTTAGACAGCGCCCCTCACAACCATTGTTGACTGAAAAGGGATGGATGATTTCATTATACTTTTCGCATGTTTGTTTGACTGGTTCACGGTCTTGAGAGCATCATGGGTAATCAGGACAAGACTACACGGAAGCAAAGTGGCAGAAGATAAGTTTGGCTTTATATTTCCGCTCTGAGTTCAATTTTCGAGACAAGACATTTTCCGTCTGAAGATGAAGAAACCTCTTTTCTAAGTTTACTGACGTTTTTGAGCCGATCGAGAGATTATGGTGGGCGTCAGATTTTTTTTGCGGTAAAAATCAAATAATTTGATCGAGTCAGCCGCTCCAGCACAAAAATAACAATCTCCGATTATCTGATAATCAGGCTAATGGCTGGCTCCATCGGCTCAAAAATGTCAGTAAATATAGCGGTGGTTTCTCCATGTACAGTAATTGTCTGGTCTCGAAATTGAACTCAGAGCGGAAATATAAAGCCAAACTTATCTTTTACCGCTTTGCTTCTTTGTAATCTTGTCCTGATTACTCATGGCGCACTCAAGACCGTGAACCAGTCTATTCCATTATAGAGGCCTCCTAACCTATCATTTATGAAATTGAAATTGTTATTGTTTAAATCTTAATTAATTCTAAACAAATTCTGTCCTGTCTGCCAATTCCCCAAATCCTTTCCTCCTGTTTAGTCATAGGCTAAAACACTGCCGATATCTTCCTGCTTATCTAGGTATTACACATTCTAGGTATCTAGGTATTCTACATTGTAGCTATAAATCTGGCATAACTGAGACAAACGAAGCCGCCAAATTGTCAGTGGTCGGACTTTATTTCATTCACTTAACTGATTTAATGTTTATATATATTTGGTATATACCTATTTGCACTAACATTGACCCTTCAAAACCTGAGACCGAAATAAAAACATTGGCAAATCTGTTGATTAGATGATTTTGAAGAAGCGTGTTGACATGGTCATTTCAAACAGCGACTGATACAAATTTTTGATATTCCAAACGCGAATACGTAGCGAATTCATAGATAAAACGCATGAAAATCGTATTATTAGTGTACCCAGCATCCATTTCGGTTTCAGCTTCTATAGGTATATATATTTTTGTCAACGACGTCATTTCTACCATGTATAATTTCATTTTTTATCATACTACCTAGCTTTTCCGACATTGTTTTCAATTATTTGACAAACGTAATATTAACAAATTAGAATTGGGGAAATTGGGGACCCAAAACGACAGAAAAAATGTACAGTTCTTATTTCTGAAAACGTACTTATCGCCGTCGGTTTAGGTTTTTAGATTAAAATTATTTTGAGGCAAATATTGATTAGAAAACATTTAGCATTTTTATTGGTTTACATATAATTATAATCAAGATATTCAGTTTTCTTTTGCATTGTAACAGTCTACGTCTGTGAAGACGTAATTTGAAAACGTTCGGTCCCACATTTAATAAAATAATAGTACTACTACTTTATTTATCCATGTAACACTAAGGAGCTTATAGGAAAACTCGTTAAAACGTGTACGTTATTTTCCTAAAAAGGTGGTTCTTTCTGTATGACACACGGTTGACCACAGGGCAGGTGTTTGTATTTGGGTGAAAAGGTCAGGGAAGGCAGGCATTTTCTGTTATTTTTAATCTATGTACTCTGGTAACAAGCTGCTGGGGGGGAGACAGAGGGGTGGATTAGGTCTTGAATTCATCAAAATTGACAGTTTTCACAAAGTGGATAGCGATATCTTCTCATTTTTTAATATCTGTTTACTTTATGTAGGAAAAAGTACAGTGGCGTATCTAGAGGGGGTGCCACAGGGATCTAATGATACTCCCGGCCCTTCTGACGCCAACCATGCTCATTGCATATAAGGTTTCAGAGTCTTAGAAAAAATTCCCGGAGTCCCTAAATGAAGAGTCATTTTTGAAAATTCCCGGATTCGACAGTGCAGAGGGAGAATATGGACGGGACCTTAATTAAAATTGAACACGTACGGATACCTGGCCGAGTGTCGTCCGAAACACATAAGAACTCACCTGTTGGTTGAACCGAGGAATATTCTTATTTTTGTTTTCGAACTTTGCCAATTGAAAAAGATCTTACCATGTGGCATGACAGAAGAAACAGAAGTCTTACAAGTCTGGGATGATTCGTTGCATACAGTATCAGTGAGAAAAGTATATACTGAAATATTCGTTTCTTTTTTCCTTTTCTCCAAAATGGACCGATTTACAAATCAATTCACACGCGCTATGGTTAAATTGAAAACAACAACAAAAGGACGATTTATGAAAAAAGGTAAAGCCAGTCGAAAACAATAATTAACTTTATGAAATCAGACATAAATGCCGCTATTTCGAACTCACTTTAGTTTCTGTTTTATATATCTTAAATTCATGTCTATCTCCTAACTTGGCTCAGTTAATTATCTCTGAATTCTACGACATTTCGTTGCCTGTGTCTCAGTAATTGAGTAAATTTACTATTTCAAACTCGGCAAGCTACCTCAACTTTTATGCAGAGATAAGATTTCTCTAATATCGGTTTTCTCTTCATTAGTTACCGGTCAACTTTATTCCTTCCTATCTATAACATTTCATCAATTAACGTTTTAATTTTCTTTTTAAACATTCCCAGATGGTCAATCCCATACTCATTTGCAGCGGCTACTTCACTCTCAAAAGGTCAGTTGTCCATGTGACATAACTGGCACGTGTTTAGATCAAGAAAACACGTTTGTCCAGTTTGTATAGATATTGTTATATCTGGTAGTACTTTCTTTCTTCTTGCTGTCAGGGCGATCAGTAGTAGAGTGGACATGGAAACTGAGCTTTTGGCACTAACCTAAAACTGATCTTTCACTACTCCTGTATGTACCGTATGCAATGGGGGAGTGATCCAGGTTTACTGATTATGGGAAAATGTAGCTCTAGGCCGGCTGTCTCTTTTGCTCTTAGTATTCCCAGGAAAACAACAACAACAACAACAACAGCAACAACAACATTAATAGTAGCAGTAGAACGAGAGAAACAAGACGTAGACAGAAAGCAATGACAGGGACTAAGAATGAGAATTCATGGAAGAGGAATATACAAAGACTGACAAAAGGAGACGAAAGAAGAGTAATTAGACCTGAAGTATGGTTAGTTCATTTTGAAATGAGCTCAATCTTTGAGCTCAGGTTTAATTGCAAGGGACAAATTCCTCAAAAACTTCTCACTCGTCCCCTTCAACAACAAGGAAAGAGTCAGCTTTAACAACAAAGAAATTAGAGTCAGCATTAGTGCTAGGATTTTAACAATGATTTTGAGAACGACCGTACATCTAGTCTTTTAAATATATTAGAAAATTTAATATAGTATTTGACAGTCAATTTCAGTTATGTTCAATGGAAAATCAGTTTTGAGATTTATTTTGATTTACCAATAATCCTTTTTAAGAACTAATAAAGTGGCGTACTGTGATAGCTATCATATAGTGGGCACAGATGAAGTACAGAGGTTTGATCCCAAAATATGTTACCCCACTGTCTAGCTGTGTTCAGTTGTACAACCTACAAATACAATGCAATAATACAATAATCTTTTTTTATACTCGAATTAAAGGTTCGTGTTTCCTACGAATAATTCCCATTTGGCCTACATATCTATGGCCCGATGTTGATATCGATCAGATGGTCGATCACTTTACAGTCAGGTGCGAATGCAAGTTTCTGTTTTAATTAGTAATCATTTTTATTCAAAAAGAGTCAGACCAAGGAAAGTACAGTAAATGTACAAGCTAACATAACACTTTCATATTGTATAAATCTATGCTCAATTATTTTCTCATACATCCATCATAGTAGACACAAAGGCGTTTGTTTTCAATCTCTACGATAACTATTCGTCGGAATCTAAATCAGATATTGGTTTAGTGGCTTTTTGATGGGTTCTTTGGTTTCCAAAGGTTGTTCTACTGGTTTGGTAGTTAATTAGTTGAAGTCATACTCTCTCGGGTAATCTTTTTAATTTCCTCTTTAGGTTCTACGTCAACACCTTTAAAAAGCAATTCATTTTTGCTCTTATTTGTCCTCTAAGTGCTCTTAGTTCAATGCTAATTCATTTTTGCTATAGCTCTTAGGTTTTTCAATTCATTTCAGCGTGGTTATAATAGAAACAAAACAAATGGACTTAGAAGCACCAATGAAACAAAACAATGACAAACATGAAACTTGTACCGCGAACGTTAATTTCCCGGCGCTTTAGTGTAGATTATCTGTTAAACTTTATATGCATGTAAAATTGCTTTAAGCCGCCCTTTTACGTCCAATCAATGGTTGGTAGAGCGTCATTTAAATACCTTAAATAGTTGACCACAACTGTCAGTCGTATTCAACCTGTAGTTATTTCAGAAATAAACTAACGTTCAAGAAAATAAGTAAATGTGTCGGTAAAGGTACTTGCATGAATCAATAGAGAAGTTATTCCTTTTCACATAGTTTGCCGCAACTTCAGAAAAAGAATGTGGGTCGACTTTTTTTTTTTCAATTTTTGTTTTCATTAGAGTTATTTAAAATAAAATTAATTATTCAAAAAGCCGAAAAAAACATATCCACGGCTGGGATTGTTTTACGATAATGTGCAATAAGGTAAAACAGGTCCGCGTTCTTTTGCTTTTTTTCATTTTTTTCATTGTTATTATTATTTTCTTTTTTTTATGGAACGCTCTTATAAGAGCTACTTAATTTTGCTACCAAGTCACGCTATAATTGACACAAATTTCTCAGGTGTTGTTAAAGCTTCTTTTTTATCGACAACTTTGAGATAAAACATATCATCCTTATTTTAACCTCGAAGAGTTTGAGAGTATTTGAAGATATCAAGGAAGTGTTAAAAAGCGCGTCGTTCTCCATTTCAATCAATTCGCGCCAAATGCATTCAGCGTGTTTTTAGCCATTTTGGCGGGTAACATATGCATGCGGTCATTCATTCTGGTACCCGTTAAAACATCTTTTCTTTTTCAAATAGAAATGAAAGGAAATATGACAAGAAATAATGTAATAACAAAAGATGATTGTCATAGCGAACCGTCTCGATATTTAAGAATTTAGTTGGCTTTAGTCTTAACCACATATATGATAACAAAAATTAGAAAGGAATATGCTGGTAGGTTGACTTAGGACTTGAGTTCTTATCAGCATACTGATAACCAAGTTGTTTACAAAGGATTTTCATGATTGCTCAAAAAAATAAACCTCGCGGCGGCCACGTGAAAGTTTCTTTCGATGTTTCGAGAAGAAGTTGCATCACGGTAAAATTGACTAAAACAATATGTGGTCCTGAATTATTACAAAATAACTCAACACTCTTACTGTTTTGGATTATGCGCAACTGATGAACAAAGTTCGAACGTTGATAGCGAATATATCGTATATATTTGCGAATTGAAACTTGTATACATTTCCAATGTCGTGATATGCATTTTTTATCGAGTTCACGTCTGACCAAACAGGAATCAAATATATTCATTTATTTCTTGTAGGACTGTTATCTGGCCTCAAAGCCAAATGCAAATATTACATCATTTAAAAGAAATTAAGTCTAGAAGTTTCGAATTTTCGAATCTACTTTTAGAATACCTAAATTCCTTTCTAAATTAAACTGTAAGTGGTTTGAGTCTTAACCAGAAAAACAGATACGATCAACAAAGTTTCCATACATTTCTCAATAAATGCTTAAGCTAGATAGACCAATTAGCTTGGTAATGAATAAAATATCTCTGTTTGACGAAAGCTGCAGACCACTTTCATTTCAAAAAGTCTGTGATACCCAGAGATTAAGCGGATTTTAATATGAAACTCTAGTAATAAAAAAGCATAATTGGGTAGTAAATAGTAAATTCCATTTTGAGCCGAAAAGATATTTCATCTCTAACGGCAAGAGCTTGTTTAAGGTATCGGCAACGCGCGAATATTGAATATATCAATAGCAAACGACGGTTGACAAGAAAAGTGAGATTGCCCTTTACAATGGTGATAAATATCACATAGTTAGATGGTCAAACATGACATGTTTTCGGAATTTGAGGAAAGCCCACGATGTTTGGTATCAGCTACGAATATAATGTCTTCCGGAAGAATCCGTTTTGTATGCACAGAAATAAAGATAATTCGTCTTTGCTAAATCGACACTTCAAGATATTTTGCCGTAAGGCTTGTTTTTGGAGACTGCTGATTTAAGTTTGTTTTCAGATCATTTTTCAATGTTTTGGATTTTGCACCTTGAATGAAATTCCACGAACCACAAAAAAAACAAAAATATAACACACACTGAGAGAGCAAGTATTGTTTTTACTAAAGGATGAGATTGCTTCTCAAACAATATACAATCAAAAAGAAATTACAACCTTTTCTATCCATACGAGGACGACAAAACACTGATCTCCGTGCGCTAGAGTCAACGTCTGTCAGCCTCTCAGCTGCGCGCTACGCAAAGCACTAATCCACTATCCTTCTCCAATTAGTATGGCATAATACTACTCACATAAATCTTACTGTAACTCGTCCCTGAGAAGGTCAGCGACGGCTCCACAGTGATTGTCCCAGAGGTCTCATCATCTCCTGTCGCCAGTTTTACATCTCCGTTTTCAAGTCCATAGGGATATAAGTTAAGGGATGCTATCTGATTTGGTGAGCCCCATATGAGTGAGACCAGCACAAGTACATGCGAAAAACCGTATGTCTTCTTCATCCCAAGCCAATGACCATTGTTGATGGTATATTCCTTTCGCTAAGAAATGGCTTAAGTCCTGAATTGCAGATTCTACGGGGTAACGAATTCTTGTCAGAAACAATTAGACCACTTTCTCTATACGCTGTGCTAATACAATTGAAATATGCTGCCAATACATAGATATAATATGTATACATCATGAATAATTCTCATTTGAAGGCTGTGTGACGTCAGAATGCGTTTGCGATTCTCAAAGAGGAGGAGTATGAGTGATGTTTGGAGGTCAAAAAATGACTTTAGAAAAAAGAAAATTCAATGAAAATATTCCCATAACTATCAAATCAACATTTTTTCAATTTTAAACCGAATAAAATTTGCTTTTTAAATACAAATATAAAAGGTTTGTGAATAAATTTTGAGTTTGTGTGTGACTGAGTAATTGACGTGACAAAAGAGAAGAAACTATTAAAAATTGATTAGCTGTCACGATTAGTCCTCGAATGAATTCCCAAAAAAGAAAACTCCGAAGTGTTCCCATCATAGAACAATATACCAGAGCACTATAGTTGCCCCTTCGCCTAAAATCGCATGCCATACAGACATGATGTCGTTTATTTTCTCAAAAGCACAGACCAACACAATTGATTTGGTGTCCCAAAAACCTTTCACAAAAAATAATGAGAACAGCAAAGTCAACTTCAAAACATTTCTCCCTGCTTTCCCAACATAAATAATTTCTAATTTAGCCTTAAAAGCTTTACAAAAGTCATAAACATATTCAGAAAATTCAAGGGAGCATAAATAAGATTATTTATGCTCTCTTGGTAAATTTTAAGCGATTCTCAGTTTGTCAATTTGAAATAACGTGCATTAAATATCTAATTAGTTCCATTCTACCTATGCGATTTCGACAGAGGCCGAAAAGTTAGGATGAAAAGACAAATTTATGACAACAGCATGAAGAACAAGTAGAACACCTCTGGGCATAGGAAACAATTTGTATGAAAAAAATTAATGATAATTCAATTGTTTTAAATACATCAATGCACCACTAGCTACAGTTATAGTCACTTTTTTGCAAGATGGGTTTCACTTTTTTCATTCAATATACCTTGGGGAATTCTTTGAACAATAGCTATTCATAGAATTAAAAAACAATAAAGTACAGCGACATTGTGTAATAAAACACAAACCATAGGCTTGGAAATAAGAGGAATAGAATTATTTCTAATTATCAGTAATATCCGTATAAACATTATTTATTTAACTATTTAAAGATAAAGCTTTATAACTGATCGGTGTATGTAATTTTCTTGATAAAATGTTTATTTTGAAAAAATGGTTATTAAACTTAGAAAATTGTGAAAATTGCCCGCACGTGTTGGGTTGCTGGTGATTCAAAGGTTTTTCTAAACCCCTCATATGCCTAATTATCACTTTATTTTTAATTCTCGGTATATTCACGTCTTAGGCTGACAGTACGTGCTTAAGCTTACATTACGTAGGGACGTGCTTTCTAAAACAGCTGAGTTTGCTTATCCCTAAAGCTTCTTACGCAATGGTCGTGGGGACTGCCATAAGAGCCATCGATGGATGATTAACGTCGAAACAAAGAGCGTAGTAGTAATTCTATAACACAACGTAATGACTCACTCTGTGACAGACTAGTTAACATTTATCTTATATAGAGTCAGGTTTAAATCCTGGTAAACCCCTGGTAATTTATTACTGTTAGCGCTGTTCATGTTACCATGGTTTTTATCATCACGACATCATCATGAGGCAGCACTTTGTGATAAATAATTAAGTGTTTGTTTGAAGATCAACTAAAAACAAACAAGCAACTGGTACGTGAAAAAATAACGATAAAATATGGATTGATTATATTGATCCTAATTTTGATAATTTCGCTATGGAAAATTATTTTTGCCATAATAAACATGATAAAACTACTATTTTTGTTTTTTGTTGACCAAATATAATGATAGAGCTTTTTAAAATCATCCAAGTCGAAATTATTATGTCGAGAAAATATGATTGTTGATTCAGTATTATCCAGTGAATGAAGCCTTTATTTAACTAGGGTACGTAACCCCATCAGTCACTAAATACAGAAACTGCTATCAATAGGAGCCCTGAAAGGTTTTTAATTTTAATGTAAATTAACAAGCAGAAACTCAAGAAGTGCCCAAGAAAACAGATCATTAATTTATGGTCAAGAAGTCACGTTCTTTTTTCTAGTAAATTCAAATTTTAAAATAGACCGTACACGTGATATAGTACCAGGATTCATTTCGAAGTAGATCTTCCAACGTGAAACACTGTAGTATCACTAATACTATAAAGCAAGTGGGGTAGTCCACAAGTCTTCAAAGTGTCCAGTCTCGGGTCCGCCGCAACCATCTTCAGCATGTTTCCATTCTTTCCACATTGGTTAATATAATTTTTCCTACAATGACCAACGTAACCACAGCATGTCCAAAGATCTAAGGATTCTCCCCTCAGAGGCTAGCTCGTAACAATGAAATCTAAACACAGCATGCCAAATTGAAAAGCTAAAAGCCGAAGCGTCAGTAATATAATTCCTGTGAAATAATCTACTACATGATTACTACATGATTTCGCTTAAGTCATACACGAAAAAAGACCCAGAATCACGTTCAAACGAAAAAAAATTAAAGTTTAATGATACAGATTGAATAATTAAAAGACAAATTTAGAATTATTGAAAAAACTAGGACATTTTAAAAACGAGGTTTCATTGATCGACATATGCATACAACGCAGTATCAATGGAACAACTATATATATGTATGATATATTATGCGGCAGGAAGCTGTGCAAGTCAAGTGAGCTTTTTTCATAATCAGCTTATTTTGCATTAGACGCTCAAAACCAGCTCAACTGTTTTTTTAGACAATGCTTTTTAATTGACTGTCAAAACAGCAAGATGACTCAGAAACACCGCCTGTATTATATGACACTTTGAAATATTTATGTCAGATAGTCTGCTCTCTGTTTAACGGACTAACCAGTAGTCTTAGGTTATATACTAGATTGTAATTTTTGTTCGCAAATAAACGAACAGTATCAGTATATGGTAAAATCATGCCAGGTCACATTTGAACCGCATCGATCTACATTAAATTTAAACAAACTTTTCCCTGGTTTTTCCCATTTTTCTTTGTCTAGTTTCCTTCTAGAAAAGCTGCCGTGACAGCTTTTCAAGTTAAGAAAAAACTTCTCAAGGTAACGATTTGCTCGTAAAGACTGACAACAAGGACAACTTGACAAGTATTCCGACTTGCAAAGTATATTTCGGGACCAAGGAAAACTTCTTTATCGTTACAAGCACGTTTTTTTGACAAGGACAACGTGGTCAAGGGAAACGTCCTGACACGACGAGCACTCATGGCGGAAACTTGTCAAAGTGAAACTTGTCAAGAAATCTTGCTCATGCAGCTGCGGCTATATATATAACCATTAGTATTCACCAAACTAGTTTCTTAGTAACTGAATAAACTTTCAAATCAGTTTTACAAACTTACGAAACCTGAGTCACCGATTTTTAGACTGACAAAATGGCTGACTCAACGCTTAACCACAATCCTTTGCGCGCACTAATATGTAATTTCTCTTCTTTTCGGATAACTTTTAGGATAACTTAATTTTATTGTTATTTACCACCAACAAAAATTTTCTTTTTCAGAAAGGTTTATAAGAATGCAGCTTTTTTGTCAAATTTTAAGAAAAGCTGGACAAAAGTCAGTTCATGGCCAGCTGTGCGCTCGTTGTCAGATCGGTAAGCGTACAAAACGTGAGGAAGTCGTTATTGTGAATTTATTTTGACTTTTATTCACGTTTAACTACGGATAAAGTTAGTTACCTATTGTGGCTGTACTCTTACTAAAAAGTGAGAAAATTCAGCAATATGTCGGGGGTTTTAATCCCTTTCGAATCAACTACAAAGATGTGAAAGTCGAGCTGTTGCCATGTAGTCTGAAGAAACCCAGCAATTATCTGTGTTAACCAAAAGAAAGCAAGATACCAGTCAAAAAACGGTTCGTCTTTTACTCCATTTTCTCATGTGTTGTCATGGCACCTTTAATTGGTCATCAGACGTTTTCGGTGAACCGTCATGACGCAAAGATACGTAAAAGAGGGTTATGGGGGAAGTTATGGTCAGAATTTAATAGAAAAGAAAGATCAGACAAGATAAGATTAAAAAGAGAAATATATTAGTAGCTCTAGTTCAGTTAGCCATACCCCGCATATACGTGAACTGGATTTGTTTGTTGTGTGCTTCTTGTCACGACGGACGTATTTGCTTCGGGTTTTCGATTTTTTCTCCCTCAGCAACATGTGGATTAAGTGGTGTCAGTATTGTAAATTGTAATTGCAATTTGTATATTAGTTTATTTCCATCTATTGTAGTCTAGTGACTGAATTACAGATGAGTCATGATCAGCAACATTCAGTAACAATGCTTTATTTGGGAGTTGATATGTGAACATATAATTATACTTAGAAATTTTCATATATATAACTCGTTACAACATTAGAAATTTTATTATATATTATCATACAATATTATATATCTATATATCTCCATTTATAGAACTCTCTCTTATTTTATTTGTAATCTTTTGCCAGGGCTCCCATTGATAGCAGAGTTTTTATTAATTCTGAAGGGACTACCCTGGTTATATTTTTTGATTTTAAATAAAGGTTTCATTCATTCATTCAACATTAACATTACACCTCCCCCACTCCCAATTCTAGACAGGTGATTCAATCAACCAATCAATCAACCAACCAACCAACCACCAAAACAAACAAACAAACATGCATGCAAGAAAATAAATAGATAAATAAATAAATAAATAAATAATAAATCAATCAATCAATCAATCAATAAATAAATAAATAAATAAATAAATAAGTAAGTAAGTAAGTTAGTAAATAAATGAATAAACAGATAAATAAATAAATAGATGAATAAATGAATGAATAAATACATAAATACATAAATACTTAAATACATAAATAAATACATAGATAAATAAATACATAAAGAACTATGTATTGGGTATTGAGTACTGATACCACGGCATAGAAAATAATTCGGATATTTTTAGAACATAGTTTCCCGCGTTCAATAGAAATTGACCTATCACTGAGCACTTCCGGTCTGACGTCATCTTACATCTTGAAAAAGAAAACAACATGGCGGAGATCGAGGATTTCTTGCGCCAAACGTTCATTTGTTGTACATCCAAACCATATCATATACTTAACAAATAGATTCCATTTTTCCGTGCGTCTGTACTCTAATCGATGCACAGATGACGTCAAAATGTGGTGATCGATGCACAGATGACGTCAAAATGTGGTGATCTCACCACATTTTGACGTCATCTGTACATCGATTAGAGTACAGACGGACGGAAAAATGGAATTTAATCTATCTGTTTTATATAATATTTATCGAAACATTCCAACCAATCAGAGCGCGCGTAAGATTCGATGACGCCATCTATGTGTGTGTACTCTAATCACACATGGTTGTTCGACCAATCACAGCGCGCGTAATATGCCAATTATTATATAAATCAAAATGAAAAGAACAGAAAATTATCTACTTCTTGGATGAAATTGATAGCAACTTTTCAGTCAGATAAGGACACCATGGAACATGAGTGCATTAATTATTTCACAAGGAAATTCAGCTAGCCTTAGAGGTAGCAGCTGCCCAGTATTTCAATGAGTTATCGCTTCTAATCTTTCTGAGTGTGTTGGCAGGTTTAATTTCTTAAGTACAAAAACTTTCTTGGCGTATTATTGACGAATGCAGTTGCATGGGCGACTCGTCGCACTTGAATTTTTCTTTTTTTAATTTTTAATTATATTCTTGTTTGAATCCTGAGAAATATTTATTTATTGATCTTATTTATTTATTTACCATGTGAGTCAACATTCACTGATGAATATTGTAGAAGCACAATACTTCGTTCATAAACTGATGTAAACTTGACTAAGAGAAATAAAAAAAAGCAACTAAGTGGCAATATAAGATAAAAATAATACACTTGAAAGTAACAAACAATTTGAGCTCTAAAAGCTGTTCTTCTCGAGTTTTCTTTTTTTAGGCCAAATGGAAGTGACTAATGCATTGTCATAGAAAATCTGCTCGTATAGGAGAGACTCAAACCCACAAACAGTATGTATAACCAACTCCACAAACACAGAAAAAGTGCTCCCATGCCAAGCTTCATATACACTTATTTCAAAAAGCGTTGACGCGGTTCAGAGCAACAAGCGTCAAGCCAAGTCCAACATGAATACTGGTTTTGTTTGTAATGTATTCAAATCAGACTCGTTTCTATTGAACTAATTACAAAATGTGAGCATTTTCAAGTTAGTATAGTTAGTATATACCGCACTCAATTCTGTTGATATCAACTGAAGTGTGATTTGAATACATTATCGCGATTATTAGCAGCACAAAACCAGCATTCATTTCAGGATTGCCTTGACGCTTGATGTTTTGAACCGTGACAACGTTTTTTGAAATAAGTGTGTGCAGTTTTAGAACTCGAATAGACCATTTTGCAGTTACATCTTGGTCAACCACAGCCTTGGCTGCATGTAATAACATGTTAACAGCTCGTGAAAAGGCAAAAAATGGACACAAATAAACCAGGAAGGTGAAAATGAACAAAGCATAAACCCGTCGAAATTGAAAGTATTCTCCAAAGAATATATTACGCGCATTCGAGGCTGTGGTGGCCAGATGTTACTGTAAAATGGTCTATTGTCAGTGAGATTTGAGACCAATACTAGAACCTGACTGGAAATGAAAGAGGTTTTGGCTAGCAGGATACCATTGTCCTAAAGAGTTTTTTAGGTAGGTAGGTAGGTAGGTAGGTATAGGTAGGTAGGTAGGTAGGTAGGTAGGTTGGTTGGTAGGTAGGTAGGTAGGTAGGTTGGTGGTAAGTAGGTTGGTAGGTATGTAGGAAGGTAGGTAGGTAGGTAGATAGGTAGCTACAACGGCGTGCAGAATAGTTGAGACATTGTGCCCTAAAATTGACGTTCTTTGATATTATACCCACCAGGTAAGTCTTGGAACGGCCATATATTCTGAATGCCCCTCCCCCGACGCAATGCTGGTTGGGTCAAGTGTTGGACCTAGCAGGAATCTCCCCGTCCTACTCAACATTGAGAGAGGGGGGAAGGGGGAGCATAAAACAGGGTTGGCTAATTAAGGCCAAAATTGGGACAGTGTCTCAACAGGTTCTGCACGCCGTTGTAGGTACGTCGGTCGGTCGGTTGGTATGTAGTTAGGTGAGGGGTTAGTTAGATAGTCAGGTAGGTAGGTCGGTAGGTCGTAGATACTAGTTAATATCATTCATGTAGTCTATAGCGTCAACTTTCACTATTACATAACGGTCGTGAAAATGTGATCTGGTGGATAGCGATAAATAAGCATGCAGGAACGCCCAGTGGCCGTTTCCCAAGATACAGTTGAGTGACTCCTGTCCTAGCAAAAGCCTCGTCCTCGTTAAACTATAGTTGTTTAAAAACTTTGTTATTATGTAAATCATATGTTGTTTAATTAGCAACTGGACTGAGCTGCTTAATTGTGAATTCGTACGTCTTTGTCAGTACACGATAGTTACAGGACTCATTCACTGCATCTTGGGAAACGGCCATTAAAATCTAAATCTTATTTCGATATTTAGTCGTGTTTTTCTGCTTTATTTACGTACCTTTTCAAAAAAAGTAAATAAAATGAAAAATTAGCTAGTAACGAGAACAGAAATGCAAATAAAACAAAACGAAACAAACAAATTGAAATAACAGTTGGACACGAGAAGATTTTTATATATAAAAAAATAAGAAGTGCGCGCCCAGTACAAGTGAAGAAGTACCATTGCTGGATCTGATAACAAAAACACATACTTAAACGTGCGAAACAAAATGGAATGGCAGTTGGGCACGATCGATAAGTTATTTTTTCTATATATAAAATAAGAGTGCCATATGTAAAGTACTACAATTACTCGATTTGGACTGATAACAAAACCACGCACTTAAACCCACTTAGGCCTCGAAAAACGACAAATAAAGAACATCAAGTTACCTATCATTACAATTAAGTAAATACTCATCAGACATAGTGTCACGCCGTGATAATTATATATATATATCGTCTGAACCGATTGTGTACATTCTTCGATACAGGGTATCGTTGCCATGGAATTAAAAGTTTACGAGCTCAATTTTTTCGGTCTTCTCTACTTACTATGAACAATGCCAAAGAAATAATAAATCAATGATTTCCTAACAGTTTATTCTTTTGATTTCCTTGTTTTGAATTGGAAAAAAATTGATATTTTCTTAATAAGTTGAAATTTACGGAAACTAGAGCATTTGACATTTGTCTGGACACACTTGTCACTGCTAAATTTGAACTTTGATATGTAGTTTTGAATATTGCTGCTAAATTTGGCACATCATTTCAAAGTACATACATCTTTCAAGAGCACTTGTCGAAGTTTTTTACTGGTATTTTATCCACTTACTAATTTGTTTTGCATCAATTTGAGTCTCTTAATTGTATGGCAATATCAAGAACGTGAATTGATTGAAAACTGAAAAAAGGAAAAGAAAAGAAAAAGACACGAAAATGTTAGGATCTCAGGTGAGAGAGAGAAAGGGCTGTCTGTGGATAAAACTGCTAATAATAACAATAATAATATCATTTTTTGTGTCTCCTTGAAGCCAATAATTAATTATTCGACAAAAGAGATTATCCATACATACTCTAATATTACTCACAATACTTATAATTTTGTTTATATACAGTAGTGGATGAGGCTACTATGGCCGACTCCAGGAACTGGCCTATAAAATCAAGAAGGAATTTCCTGAAATTGAAGCCACTGGAAATACTTTGATATGTAGTTTTGAATATTGGATCTAAAGAATGGTCCACGATTTGTACGTGTTTGGCGGTTTAGCGGTTTTGCGTTAATATGGTCGATAACACAGGTATTCGTGGAAGTATTTCTATAATTATTGTGACTGATATCAGTGTGGCATCCTTACACGCCCTTGTTGCCATTGTAGCTGTCTGAAGATCGTACGATCGAATGCCGAAATGCTCAACTGCTGTTGTCCAAATTTTTATAAACACATACAAATGCGTCAATTGGCCTCAGTTTCGTCCTCGTACTACGATTATGACTTATAGTATTCATCGTCGTTTTATGAGTCTTAGACGGAAATGTTGCCACGCTGGAAAAGACACAAACAACGATGTAATTTCATCACGTTTACCGAGGTAAATTAAAGTTTTGGCCACATAGCAGGATATCTGAAAAAGTTTGCTTAACCGCAATTATGTACCTACATCGGAGCACTCAATCATAATGGCTTACACGTCGTTTTATGTTGTTTTTCTTCGCCACTTTCTTTTGTCATGCAGTGATCAAGTTCATCCAAGATGATGACTGCTGTGATCATGTCACCTGTAAGCCAGCAATTGCTGGGCTTTAATCATTCGCTTCAGGAAAAAGATGAATAAGTCTTTAAGGATCGACAAACATGCAGACAACCGGCAGACGCTAATGAGAGCTCTTTAAATGATTTTAAATTGTAGTCACTGCTGCATTGGCTGCCGTCGCTTACTTGCAACCCAGAAGATATCATCATTATTGAAATGTTAAACTGAAGTCACACTCGATTTAGCTAGACTTAATATCAAATCTTATGAGCTATATTTAGCATTGCATGGTTTGAGTTTTGCTTACCCTTATTACTCAAAGTGCTCGTATTTTGTGGGGCTTAGCTCTCCGTGTCTGGCAGGACTGGAACTTAGCTCTTGCATTATTCTTAAGATGGGAGATGAATAAATAGCCTTTTTAAGTGTCTAATTCGTTTAGCGCTTGCGCACTGATTAGGAAACATTGTATTCACACAGTAGTTACCGCATCTGCACACGAAGTTTCCCTTGGCAAGTTTTCTTGCTTGTGTCGACGGATTAACAATGCAAGTTT
>JALIZF010000803.1:35000-85523 GCA_029948255.1 Telmatactis stephensoni
TCCCTGTCAATAATTTTTAGGTTGTGAAGTGTGTAGATGCTGCAAGAAATGGACAAGTTGAGCAAGTAGAGAAAGTTCAAGAATCATCATGCATTATTGTATAAACATGACTACAACAAAACTGTTAGTAATATCACATACTCAAATTTTATACTATTATGCAATTTGTAATAATACTTGTTTTATCTTTGTGATTTTCCTTGGTGTTCTGTAAAAAGGAACCAAGGAAAAGGATCCAGATATTTTCCAAAGCATTAATACAGGAATCTGATTTGAGAGATAACTATAATTTTTTTGAAAATTTTTTTGTCAATACATTGCATTGGTCCAAGCCCAAGTTCATGACTCCCTATTATAAGCACACTAATCCATAATTAAGCCTTAAGAACACTGTTTATTTTAACCCTGGATAAAAGAATCACAATCATTTAATTAGAACTTTGCACTAGTACTTCAAAATTTAACATTCTAATAATATAATTACTATCATAATTTATAATGGATTGATGTTTCTAGATGTACGTTTCATAGACTATGTAGGAAATAGTGTACATACTCATGTATATGACTTTAGTACAATCTATCATATGAAAGTTACCATAGCAACAGGAAGATTTTCTGAGGTGGTAACTGGATGAATGTAGATAAACTAGTTGATGACATTTGTATGTATGTATGATATCCATTGTCAATAAAATTATATTTAGAAAATATTAGTTTCATTTCTTTGATTTTTATTCATTTGCTCTGGAAGCAGTGATGACCAGTATGGAAGCATTCATTAATACTGAGCATACCCAGAAGATTTGACAAACTCCTCTTCCTTGGGTAGAGAATTTGACATGATTGCCATCTTAAATTGACCAAGAAGAATAAAGTAATGTACTGGTAGCAGTATACAATTTGACATAAGGCACCCGGGGATGGGATATTTGACTTTGGCATCAACGAAAATGTCAAATCTCCTGGGTATGCCCCCCCCCCTCCCCTGGGGCTTGACGTTGACAGGTGCATTACTGTCTCTTCCAATCTCTACCCTGGCCAGTAAATGTGCTGCCACTGAATCATAAATTTATGACATCAACACACACACACACACACACAACTATTTGATGTGCTGTCCAAATCTGTAAATTGACTGTTAATTCAATCTGGTTTTGGAATATTACCAGAGTTCCCTACTTCTTGCTCTTGGAGTTCCTCTATTAGTGAAGGAGTTCCTCTATTAGAGAAACAAAGATATGAGAGTCAGAATTAGGAATCTCGGGGACCTACGTGGTAGTTCATGGGAATACAATTTGTTGTAATTTCAAGCATTATTGATACAAATGCACCATTTCATCTTTTAAACTAAAAAACTTGACAGTTTCATAACAACAAATAGAAAAGGCACTTGTTGGTATTGACATTGCTAGGTTGGGTAACATTCCCTTTGTTAAAGCCAAGGGCCCTTCTTTCCTTAGGAGCTCTATTAAGACTTTGGATATGGATCTTCTTCCCTCAACCTGTAAAAAAGAGGAATTTCTAAAAGTGAGTTCAATTAAAATGGCCTTGCATATATCTCTAGTTGACTGTACTGTGATATTGGCCCAGGGCTTCTACATTATGCATGATTGCTCTGAAATCAGCTGTACACATGTGATGCCTGATTAAAACTAGTCCAGACACTGGGCCCTCCTTCACTGCTCCTCTTTTTTATTTGGGCTTCCTGTGTCAGCAGGAAGCCCAAATAAAAAAGAGGAGAAGGAGGGCCCAGCATCTGGACTAGATTAAAACAGACACATGCAGGGCTGGATCCAAGATTATCCTTCAGGAGGGGTTGTTTTGTTATAGAAATTGAAAACTGTCCAGAGGATATATTGGAAAAGTATTGAGAAGAAGAGGGACCAAAGTGGCCAGTCAGGAGTGACTGTGTATCCTTCCCTTAAATCTGCCCCTGCATATGATTGCACCACAATCAGGTGTTGTTGTTGTTGTTGTTGTTTTTTTTTTTTGGGGGGAGGGGGTGGGGGTACTCCCATATACACACTATATGGGTATGTGTTGCCTGATAGGATATGGTTTATCAGCTCCCATGTCTGGGGTAGGGTATCATTTTTTGCCATTTTTAGTCTGGGATAGGGTTATGGTTTCTGCAAAAATGCCACTGTCAGAAAAGAGCTCAATAGAAGAGGAACAGGGAATGGAAAATCAACATTTTAGGTCTGGGATAGGGTCAGGGTTTTGAGGTGCTGGCAGCACACCCCTACCCCAAAAAACCCTCAGTGCCCCTCCCACCCTGGGAGTGTTTTGCACCATCTGATTTTATTTTTGCGACATAACCACTCCTACTTATAAAGATCATAAATTTCAGCACCTGTAATCTTGTTTTAATAACATCTAAGGGATTTCCAATCACTGTGGTTGTAAATCCTGATAAAGCACCCGCTGCTCCTTGGACTATTACATGAGGTGTCCCATCAGGTACACGGTTCCCTAGGAACTCCAAAAATCCTCCATAACATCCCCACCACAAGGCACTGTCCAAGCCTGTAGCCAAAAGTGAAGCCATAAATCCCCTATAAAGTCCAATTGGCCCATGTTTTGAATACACATCAAAGACTATCCGAGCTGCCCCTCTAACCTTTGTGCGACCCTCCGTTTGCATTTGACCTTCGAGCATCCGTTTTTGAGTGACAACTTGCAAAGGGTTGCTGAAACACTGGTCAACAACTGCAGCAGCAAAACCGGCAACAAAACCTCGTGCAACCTCGTCCATGTAAGATAACTTTTTCCTTGTCAGCTCGTAAGTGATAAAATACGACGCTCCAGTTAAAACACCTAACTCATTAACCAGAAATCCTCGATATAAACCACGAATTCCTTCATATTTTGCTATCTTTCTAAACGCATCCCATGTACTTTTGTAGAGAGTGTCACAGCGTTGGATTTGTAATCTAGTGCGAACTACATCTGCCGGATAAAGCACACCATCCAGGCTTAACATAAAAGCACCGTTAAATAGAAAGTATTTCCATTTGTGCATATGGTCCCACTCCACTTGCTTCACGATCTCCGGCATTTTCCTTCTGATTTGACCTCGTGTTCGAATTTGTAGAATTTGTGAGATGTTCGGGTCATGAGTGTTCTTCGCCGTACCCTAATATCTCTAAAATATTAAAGTTACGATCCATTATTGAGATTCTACTCAAAGATATGCAAGAGTCTAAAGTTAAGAATACAAAACTAAGGCAGTGAAAGTTCTTTCCAATTTTGCATCATTTTTGGGTTTCCTGTTCGGGTAAAGACTGGACACAAGTCCCAGTCTTCACTCGTTCAATATTTTCAAAATGGCGGACGATATGACTGTAAAAGTGACCAAGTTTGTGTTCAAATAAATCCCAAAAATCTAAATACTGTTCTACATACCTACAGGGCTTAAATGCTTGGCAATTCAGTAAGTTTTTTACCAAATATCAAAGTAAATTATGGACTAGGTGATTCTTAATCTTTGACTTAATGTAACTGTCTTGTAAATTAACTTTGGAAAATATGGTGTTCAAATGGTTTCAACGTCTATTTGCTTATATTTGGAGAACTCTCTTTTCCATGTGGAATATCATTACATATGGTATTAGCAAGACTATATTCATATTACAATATATTTTCCTTGGACTTGTATGTGTGGCAGTCGATTATATGATTTCACTGTCCATCATTCACAATAATGATTACAGCAGAGCGTTGATGGATAACTTAGGGCATGCTTTAATCGGTGGAATCAGCTGGCTAATTGTAGCAGGGATTCGCAAAGAAGGGATACTTCAAGGAATTGGTTGTGCTGTGATGTCTAGTGCCATTGATTTGGATCATTTTTTGATGGCAAAATCTTTGAATATCAAGGTAAATAACAAGTTTTGATGTAGATTTTATGGCATGTGTCAAATAGCCATTAGTGTTTTGACATGTATTCTGATTTATCAATGATCTCAGTACATGCCCCTTCAAAATGCACTGGCAGCAGACAATTTTGGGCTTCCTCAGGACAATAAATGGTATATAAATGAGTTTCTGTGCTATGTCACCCATTGTATTCATCATTTTGTAAACAAACTTTTGTACTGTGTAAGACACAAGTATGATTCATTAAAGCTTTTATCATATGACCCATATTTGGCCCCACACGTGTCCTCTTAAGAAAACCTTTGGAAAAAGTAACGTAAGCAGGGCAGGACGGCTTGTTGAAGGTGGTCTGGAAAAACCAGTATCTGGACCTGGACCTGCATGCATGCCAAAAATACAAATAAAACAGTGAAAAAGAAAAAAAGAAAAAATGGTTATATGATAAAATGCTTATTGATTGAGTTTGGTTGGCCGGGCCATGGGAAAATATTTGGCTCTTGGTCATTTGTGTAGCATGACATTGAGCCAAATATTTTCCTGTCTGGCCCTCCCACTCAGTAAATACATATCAAATATTTCCAGTTTTTTTTAATCAGTTAACTATATTTGGCTTTCATCTCATGAATTTCACAAAAGAAATACTGGGAAATACTGTGTTTTGCAGTAATGTTGCTTACAAGTATATGTGTGCATACCTGAAAGCAACAAAAGAGGAATGTAAACATTGGAAACTTGTCCATAATAAGATGGGGGTACTAGTGATTTATTTATAAGAAAATTCCACTTAAATCATAATATTTGCAGGATGCCACTTCCACTTTTAATTTTTTTCCAGGATGCACTTTCATTGAAGAACAGGCCTCCACTTCACACAAGCACATTCATTCCAATTATTGCTCCTGTTTTACAAGTATGGTGTGCTCAACATATACAGTGTCTTCACGAGTTACCTTACATGTTTATTGTTGCAGTGCTGTCTCATCATTTACGGGATGCACAAAGGAGGGGGTTGTGGTTTTGGCCAATTGGCTCAACCCCACCCCTTCATTATGGAGTCTATATCATAAGCATTACTTTACTTCTTATGGTAGTCAAGGATGCCAGGGAGGGTATCAAGAGAATGTCGTCTAGTTCTAATTTAGCAGGATTATCAGTGGACCATAAAGAGGAAAATGTATAACTTTATTTATATGTGATAGAAAATTTATTGATTGTTTTCAATCAACTGGTAAAGTATTTCCTGAATACATTATTATACAGGGGTGCAAGCAAGGCCAGGAAACAAAAATATAGAGTAAACCTATGAGATAAACGGAAGAAAAAATCAACAAAAAATGAGTGTAGTAGCACTGTATAAGAAGTCATTGAAATGTTTCATTCAACTTACTTATATTGAGATTGTTCTTCAGACAAGAAATGATATTTATTGAATAGAATAAATTCATTAGACTCATAATTCAGTGACCCCATTACTGCCCAGTATTAATTTTACATTGTTTTAAACCTTGAGGGTGAGTTCATTTCATGCTACTGTATCCCAGGAAAGGATTATTCAGAAATATAATCACTTTAAATTGTTTTTCTTAAATGTATTTAGTCATTGTTCTGTTCCAAAGGCACCTTTTTTATTAAACCATTTCAATAGAAAAACTGTATCCAAATTAAATGAAAAGATGCCTTTTTGGAAATATAAACATTTGATTGCAATACATGTAATTCCTATAAGAGTGCACACATTTTATCCATGAGATAAAAACAAAAAAAGTATAAATGTATTTATGCTAAAAGTATCTACTAAATAGTTAGTGAAAAGTCATTCAAATTATTTGATCTTGATATTGTTGTTCTTATTGCATGGTCACATGTTTTTTACTCTTTGAACCACAATATACTGTGTTACTTTGCATTTTGCAGTTATTTGTTTAGTTGATAACTAAATGACCTAAATTTATACATTATGTACTAAATAGTATGTTAACGATTTCATGGATATAATGTATGCACTCTACTATTTTTTGAAAGAACTTAGATATAGTATCTACCATCTAATCTTTTAAAGGTAAAGATTAATTATCTCAAACATAAAAGTACAGATCAAATCTATATAAATATACAAAATATGAAAGGTGAGGTAATAGGAACATATAAGAAATTTAATTTGAAAAATATTTTTTGTATTATTTAAGTGCATTAATTAAAAAAATTCATTTGTATAAGAACTGTAAATTTGTATTGGCCATTGAAACTATTGCTATTGTAGTAACCCTGAATTTAGTGTTCAGAGTATTTTCATTTTTAGAGCAGCACAATGTGTGTGGTATGATTTGGGTTTCCTGTGTGAGGTATGGGAAGTGGGGGGGGGGGGGGGGGGGAGACTGCCAAACATAGCAGTAGTAGTATGACTAGCTAGAGTCGTTTTCGTATGAGTGGGAACACTGTACGGTTACGATACGATACGGTTACGGCATGAATTTCGAATGTTTTTATAGACATTACGGCACTGACACGGTCACGGTACGGCGCGGTAAGTTTCCCACTCATACGAAAACGACTCTATAATATATTCGTATTCATTTGAAAAAGCAATCATCCAATCAGCATCCAAGGATTCTCTCATCTTATCTCTTATCTAAGTGCTAATTGGAGAATGACAAGACAAAAGTATCCAAATAAATTGACACTGGTCACAGTTTTGAGCTTCATGCTGTAAATGCTTTCTTGACTAAATTACTGAGCGTAGTTCAGTATTTGTTGCTTATATTACACTAAATAATTGTCCTATTTCATAATGATGTTACATCAAAACAATTTATTGTTTAAATGCTGAGGATCATTGTTCTGGAAGGGGGGCAAAACAGCAACAACAAAGAAAAGTGTTATGAAATGTGTTTTATAGAAAAAATAAAAATGTGTAACAGCAATCAAATCAATACACCTTATATTTGGGAACCAGACTGTTTGAAATCAAACTTTTCTTAGCAGAGAAAATTTTGTGCAAATTTCTATTGTTAATTCAACACGATTCTGTCCCCCTCTTAAACAAGTTGTGATGTTATAATGAAAAAAATTCAAAACATTTTTAACATAGTAGGTGGCTTTTTTTCTTCTATCTACATGTTAATGAAGTGTTATATTTTTCTTTTTCTGTTTTCCTTTCTTTTAGGACTGCATTGATACGATTTTTGCAGGACTGCTTAAATTATCATCATCATCATCATCCTCTTATCATCATCAGTATTTGGTGATTTGTTTGCAAAGTATGGTGGACATTTGGAACACAGGTAAGCAAAACACACCACACGCAATCTCAGTACTACACTTCAACAGCTTGTAAAGAAAAGACCAAGCAGTGCTACTAGTGAGTATCAAGGTCATATCTAAACTAATACTGGTGATTTTCATTCATTTATCTTCCAAAAATTTATATTTGAATTGCTAATTATGCAGGGGGAGGAGACTAGCCCAGTATATATATTAATCATTCTGTAAACACCGGCGACACTCTGCCGGCTTTCAACCCTCCTCGGCATTCACTCGGCGGCTTTCAACCCTCCTCGGCGTTCACTCGGTGGCTGTCGACCCTCCTCGGCGTTCATTCGGCAGGCTTTCGACCCTCCTCAACTTAGCATGCACTGTAGAAAGCCCTCCTTTTTGTGATGGGTGAAAAGAGCTGCATATTATGACTCGGCGAGCTACACACATCGATTAAATATATGAGTTGTTGAGGCCTCTCTAGCGTGAAGCAAAAAAATACATGTGGAATTCCGGCATACCGGCTTTTGTCCGTGTAACGCTCAATTAGCGTTTAGATGAGATAATCCAATGATGCTGATTAGATGATGGCACAGACGAAAATTTTCGAGTACATTATGCATATATTGCTTGTACTTGTGTTTAGGCCATTAATTAAGTATAAGGTCTGGTTCTCACGAGCGACAGAAGCCGAAGTGGAAGCAACATACGCAGACTCAGTAATGCACTGCTCATTGTCTGAGTATGAGCATGCATGATGCTTCTGCTTATGTTGCTCGTAAAAACTAGTCCTAAACAAGACTTAGCTATAACTCTACGATTGTGGGTCTTGACTGTAACCAGCATTGACTTGCTCTGTAACATGTTCGTTTGGTATGGTACATTGTGGCTCTTGAGTGTAACCAGGATTCACTTGCTCTCTAACGTGTCCGTTTGGTTTGCTACGTGAACAGCACGTCCATGGAGCACGTGCAAGTACATGCAATAGCGTTGTCAGTCGATGGGTGATCATTGCCAAAAACTGAAAAAATGTCACAGTTCCATACACGATTAAAAATGACAGTCCCAGTACATCCACACCTAAGGTCTTAAGTGACGCTTGCTTCACCAAAACCATAATGATCACCATCCACAAACAGTTTGATACAAAAAACATCATCAAAGCAGAGTTTCTCAGTTCGGCAAGCTTTTCTTTGAGTTCTGTGTTGGCATCAAATCCAGCCAGTTCGGGCATTAAGCATTCGTGTCGCAACTCTTCCCAAAAATGATACTCTAAAGCTTCGTCCTCCTCATTTTTGGGCTGTAAAGTGTCCATTGGAAGCATATCAATCTGACGACGTGCCTCTCGAATATCTTTTTGGCCTGTGTTTGTAAAAAAATTCATATCAGTTGCTTGAATTTATTGTGACCCTTGTAGAAGTTATGAATTTTCTAATGCAACACTGGAAATTTTTGCTCATTTCCAATGATAGGAAATATCAAAGAAATATCTAGGAAATTGCATTTTCCAATGATAGGAACTGGACAAAATGTGGGAAAATACATTTTCCTGCACATTTCCTAGATATTTCCAATCATTGGAAATTGCATTTTCCTATATATTTCCTACCTTTTCATTTTCCTATGATAGGAAATATCTAGGAAAATGCAATTTCCAATGATTGAAAATATCGAGGAAATATGTAGGAAAATTTTCCTACATTTTATGCAGTTCCTATCATAGGAAAATGCAATTTCCTAGATATTTCCTATCGCTGGAAATGAGCAAAAATTTTCAGTGAAATGCGGAAATGTATTTTTACTTTCAAAGGGACGCTTTAAGCCTGGTTTCTATATAATCGCCCCAATCGTCCCAATTGCCCCAGACACGATCGTCCCAATCGTCTGGATTAAAAAAAATATACTGTGATACCTCGTACACTCATCGTGCTATTACAGTCACCTCATTTTGGTCCGGTCATGTCGCTTTTGGGGGGAGTCTTACCTTCCACAGTCTCCTGCTGACGAACCAGCTATGACGGAAATCTCGGACGCGTTTCGCCTTCATTTTGGTCCGTCAACTAGAAACTGCTCTTAATCTCTTGTTTAAAAAGTACCCCTTTCATCCCGTTATTATTGGCCCATAGATAGTGTATTTACGTGACCGGTTTCAATGCATTTAAAAAAAATCGTTTTGTCACGTTTTGTTACGTATTACAGCAAAAATCGTTGCATCCGCGACCCACATTTTTTTCCAGCTTCGGTTAGGGTTTTTGTCTTTTCTGATTCGTCCATCATCCTTGGGGGCGGAGCTTATGAGAATTTGTTCTCATTGGTTGATTTAAAATAAGCTCCTCCCCCAAGAAAAGGCACAATTCAGTCGCAATTCAACGATTTTCGTTGTAAAAGTTGTTACTTGTAATCTGTTACCTTTGTTGGCATACTGAAGTTTCTGAATGGCCTGGCACAGCATATTTATATGGGCGACTTTTTTCACATGGAAAGTCGTTTTAAGTTGTTCTTTATCCATGCGTCTTAGGTCCTCGAGGTCGTTGGGTTCAGTGTAGGAGTTTTCCATGAAAAACTGCCAGTACTCTACCAGGCCTAAATCAAGCAACCAACCTCTGACATCGGTCTGTGAGAAGAATGTTTACAAATCAATCAAAGAAAAATGAACGTGAAAAGGCAGCGTCGCCGGTCAGTGATTTAAGATTAAGTGGTGTTTGGTAAGAGACACAAGCCTAAGACTTTCTCAATGGAATTCCCCGTCAGTGATTCAGGTAAAAATAAACTTCAAATACATTTTAGATAAATTTTAGCAGGAATTACCGCATTACTTTGATTTTGCGGAAGTTTGATGTTGCGATTTACAATTTTTTCGTTTTGCTGGAAGCCGTAATTTTTGCGATTGGCAGATATTTTTTCTTGTTTTGGAATAAAGTTTTGCGATTTCCATCTTTTTTTTTTCACAACTTTATTGGACAAACAAGAAATAACATAATTGAAATACAAGATAAAGAAGGTAGAATAACAACAAAACAAATTTTAACATAAAACAAAGGCGTTGTCCAAGAGGCGTGTGGGTACAAACGGGACACGAAGTCCCATGCGAGTGATAAGTTGCCGTAGTTTAGTGACTAGTTGACTTTTTGATCACTTTATTTTCTACAAAAGCTAAGTAATTTCCTCTGACCACTTTTTGAAGGCAAATGGCACTACTTTGAGGGCTTGTAAAATTGTCAATTCTAACTCAAGACTTTGGAATCGTGCATTTTAAACGCTCCAGGTTGCATGATCTTGAAGCCTTCTTTTGAGAAATGCTAGGCATACATTGATATGGTTTTTCTTACCGGAATGCCTTCCTCGATGACTTTTCTTGGCAGCTTGTCAGTTACGCGCTTAAGCTTCTGTCTGTGTCCGCGAATTGCAATGCCAATATATTCTAAGTCCTAAAAAATGTGAACATTAGAAATATTAGCACTTGAACACATTCAATTTATTACTAAGCAAATAAATTACTGTACCTTTTCTGTCATTCCACCTATAAATTGAATTGTGTCGTAACCATGTGTTTTGAAATTGTCCACATATGGCTAAGGGTAATTATAAACAAATATAAATTAGCAGCGGTAGTAGAGTAATTTAGGCTTGTATTGAAAGAGGGAAGGGAAGGGCTCAGGTCACGATGTGCCACCTTTGTTACTGATGTCAAGTTGTACTTTTGGTAATTATTTTGTTAGTAGTATAAGATGACCAAAAAAATCCCAATTTGAGGGGAAGCTCTACCGTCCCAGATGGCTATCATGGGACGGAACCTGGAATAAATATAATTGCATGATGTGTACAAAATTGGGGCCTTACGTTGCACCGCATCCCTCAAGTCGATAACAAACACATCTTGGATTATCACCGTATCAAATAATCAGCTCTTACCCTGAGGTCACCTTTAAGCCATTCTTCAACTGGCATATCAAGATAAATTTCAGTAAGTAAGTCATCCACGGTGGTGGTGAGAGCTAAAAATGTTGAAAATAAACATTACTTGAGGTTTGGACTGAGACATCTCTTGTTGGATAGAGCCGATTTCGTATGACTGGGAAAACGGCACGGTCACCGCACGGTACGGTTATTTTTTTTTTACGGCAGGAATTTCGAACGTTTTTAAAGAAACTACGGTACTGTCACGGTCACGCGACGGCGCGGTAAGTTTCCCACTCATACGGAAATCGCTCTAATCATAAAATGGGATTGTACTAATTGCACAGTACTTATTGCATGTAACGTTTAAACAGCGCGTGTGATTGGAAAAATGTTACAGTTTAATATTCTGGCTCCATACACCTTTAAGCCATTCATAACAGCGCGTGTGATTGGAAAAATGTTACAGTTTAATATTCTGGCTCCATACATACTCGACATTGTTTCGCCATAAAATGATGATGGCTCATCCAAATCCCCACTTGGAATTGGCAATAATCGCGAGCCTGGCTCATTTGTTCGTAGAGGAATCTTTACAGGCCTTGGAGGTGTGTTTGAACAATAGCCTGGATCACTGCTTCCTTCTAGGGCACTTTCTGGGGTTTCATTGTTTGCTCTGATATGCCTCTCAAAACCACGGTTGTCATGCATGCCACGCCCAATTTCTCCAAATTCATCTGTGGAAATACAGATAATTATGAATATGCTAATAACAAGAAAATATAAAGAAGATCAGATAGAACAGAGAATGATAAATTGATTTTTACACCTCTAAAAAATGCAAGAGATTTTGGATGGATTGTGTTTCGGAAGGAACCATGCACTGAAGGGGTGGGATATGCGAAAATTGGATTTACCAGATAAGTAATCTGCTTCTTCATCATAATCTATTGGTCCGTCGTCAGCCACAGTTACAGCAATAATGGGCTTACCACTGTTCGCAGGATGTCGTCGTCCATACATCTGATCGATCTCCTCTGCCAGTTCTCTTTCCCTTCTTGATGATAAATTTCTCGTTAGCACCTTTGAAATGAACAAAAACAAATGTCAAAATGTAAATGAATCTGTCTTCCAAAGTCTCCTTAGGGACGGACCATTAGAAATGTGGTGTGGGGGGGGGGGGGGGGGGGGGAAGTTTGGGATTGGCATAAATTTTTTTTTGGCCACCAAAAGTGGAAATGAATTTTTTTTTCACTTTGGCAGGAATATTTTTTAAAGAAAATGTCCCGGCAGATATTTTTTTTTCAAAATTTTTATTGGAAATAAAATTTTTTTTTGTTTTTGCCCCACCCCCCCCCCCCCCCCCCCATCACTTTTCTAATGGTCCGTCCCTTATCCACATATCATGTGGATTGTATAGGGAAGTGTATCAAATGAAAAACGAAATTGACGAAGTATTAAATACAAACGAAGTTTACAAAATTATTTTTAAATTAATTTAACGGATATCTTCACTTTACATAATTTTTAGCGTAATACTAAAGTGAACTTTATATTAACTTTAGATAGGTGCGTGTTTTCCTATAAATATTTCATTTGACATAACGAGTACACTTAACATATAATAAATTTGAAGAAGACGGTGATCAGTTTTAATTAGCATGTTCGGTGGTTATCGTGCAAAAATTACCGCTTTCAGTCTCTTCACTGATCCTCGAGTCCGTCGCGTTTTCATTGGATGCTGTCTGACTCTCGTCACTGATGCTCCGTCACTGGACTCGCTCTCGCTTTCACTATCTCGGCGTCGAAAAACCTAAGGTGACGATAATGTAACAATTGATGTTACCACGGCTTTATAAACGTACAAGGTCGGGTTGGCACGAATACTTAACGACCCTTTGCCGGAGGAAAACCGAGTCAGAATCGATGAACATACGAATCAAATTTGAAGAAGACGGTGATCAGTTTTAGCATGTTCGGTAGCTGTCGTGCAAAAATTACCGCAAGATACATATCCAAAACAAATCGGAAACGTTTCCTATAAGAAATCAACAATTGTGGTCCAAGAAAGCTTGAAACCTTGAAGACGAAACCTTAAACTTGCACATTTGGAATTCCACATTTGCATAATCGTAGTACATAGATAGTTTTTAAAGGTCGTTTCAGGTGTCATTTCAAATTAATCTCTAAGCAGTAACTTACCGAATGGATCCTGCCAGTTATGGTTCCATGCGAATGTTTTTTTCGTGGTTTCCCTCCCGGTTTTACAGAATGTCGGCCTTTCGTCGAGTAGATCGACGATGTTTCACTCTCTTCGTCTGCTCTAGAAGTTTGGCGACGACGCCCTCTTCCACGGTGTTCCTCTCTGTCTTTTGGATTGTCCTTAGAAATTCTTCGTCTAAACTGAAATTTTAAATACAATTACGTTTCAGTTTTGAGAGTTTTGAGTGATCTGAGATTAGGTTGATCTTGGTATTTGTCTTATGTATAAAATTCTGCAGCTCACTGGAAAATCTGACCCTTTTCCATAGTATGTAAATAATATGTAAACAGTTTGTCAATTGCTTGTAAAAATAAATTTACAAAACCGTCGTGTGTCGTCGCGCAATGCTCTCTTCCCAAAGAGCCAGTCGTGATGGTTCGTTACTTTTATGATCATTTTCAGTTGATGTGTGTGATCGACGGGGTCTTCTGTGTCTGTCCTTCTGTCTGTATGTCTTGCTGTATATTTATCCATGTTTCGGCTTGTGTGTACATTTAGACTACATAGTTTTAATGATTTAAGCGCAGTCAATATACACCTCAGTGTTGTATCACAAGAGTGTGAAAATGACAAGCTAAAGAATTGTACAGCTCTGAGTTGATGATGAAGGCTTTGTTTAATGAGGGCAGAAATATGTGTTTCTGATGAGGGTAAACACATTTACTGGTATCCCAGCAGTTTACAATATGGCCCTCCAAGTTCTTAGGATGTTGCTTGCGCTTATCATGCTTGTGTCCCTAGGTTAACCACGCAGGCTATATATTTATGTTTTTAAAAGCTAGGATCGGTGATCCTGTAAGTCCTTATATCTTACCTTATCGCTTATACTTCTCGCAAAATCTCCCTTGGACTTATAGCTTTCAGATTTTGACTTATTTAGACAACACAAATGTTTAAAACAACACGCGAATTTAGACTTGAATAGTCTCCAAAGCGTAGTCAAAGGATTTTCGTTTTGACCAATAGCAGTGTTTGCATTTTTCCCTTCTCTCGTTCCTGCAATCACAAGAAATGTTTTTATCTTATATCTTGATGTATAAAATGGGTATCTGGTTGGCTTCCCACTGGTGTCACGTGTTCGAATTCCAAAAGCAATTGTGAGAGAACACTCAGATGTGAGGGAGAAAGAACGATCCCAATCCACAAATACACTATTCGTACATTTCTTACCCCATGATCTGTCAGTCATGTTCACCACCGAGTATATTGTAAGGAGCAGGTACCCAGATGGCAAGCAAAGCAAATACCAAATTCCATTCAGAAGGCATAAAATTTCTTTAGGATGCAAACACGCGGCCAGGATGAAAATTCCGCTCAAACCGGCAAGGTACAGCGTACTAACTCCAGCGGGTAGTTGTTGTTCTAGTGAAAGTGTGACTGTACCATTAGATGCCGCTGCTATTGCTCTTGCTTTCTTTCTATCTTTGACTTCCTTGCTGATTTGTAGGCACAGACCAATCGTTACCATGATCATCATTATCGCAAAAACGAACGTCATAAATTTGGCGATCTTGATTTGAATATCTGAAACAAAAACGCAGATATTACTGCATTACATCATATTCTTACTTAGCGATTAAACAACCATTGGAGTATCCATTGGAGTTCAAAAATAGTGTGCGAGGAATTCCCGCGATCTTTCAAGTGGACCACATCGACCCTCGATTAATTCAGTCAAAGGCCAGACAGCATCAATAAAATTTATCTGTAGCTATGCTATGTTTCGGTAATCTGAACTTTCTGTCACTGCCTCCTGTTATTGTCATGCTCAGGAGCAAGGATGGCACAGTTGGTTAGTGCGCGGCTTTCGGTGCGAGAGGTCCCTAGTTTGATTCCCAGTGACCTCACATCCTTGTTTCGACTTCTTTCCTTTCCGTGTAGCTTTAAATAGCTTTAAATGCCCTTAAAACGGAGCACTGATGCTTTTTTACCTTTATGCTCTTACCTTGTGAGAAAAAGAGACAGATCATAGCGTATCCAATGGTCACAATTGACATGAGAATGACAAGGACATCTTCGTTCACATCACCCAAGGTTACAAGTCCACCAACAATAAACAAAATGACGATCGATGGTCTGTTAAAATATGGCATACGTTCAAGAGTTATCATATGGATGATTTCTCAAAACTTTGATAATTTGTTCAAAAGTAAAGATTCACCTACCCGATCAAAGTTGCCAGTAGCAATATTACTTGGTACAGAATGAACGCGAAACTAATATTTTCGTTGTTTCCTATTACCATGCGCCATCTACTGACCAACAAGGACAAATTTGCTAACGTTGATGGCATCCAACGTCGTCTTTGCTTGTAGAATTCCTCGAAATCTTGAGGACAGTAAGTGCTGTCTTCTGCGGCTGCGCAGTACGCCAGGCGCCATCCTCTTTGTACCATTAGTGTACAAAACCAACGGTCTTCACCTTTGGAGCAGAATAAAAATGAACGTTTAGAGGGTTGCTGTGTTGCATTATGAAAAATCTACTAGTCGCATTTTGGCAGGACAATACCACTACGATTACGCATTGATTTCACACATCGATGGTGAAAGATTCTTCAGCATTAAAACTATTATTTTATTGCTGAAAAAAAAAATTTTTTTGTTCTGCATTGCTCACTTACCCATATCTTTCGTCAAAAACTCGAAAGCCTCATTTACATTGCTGGAGTACTCTCGGAGCACATCTCGTACAGCTTTACATCTGTAAAGACTAAAGCATCCGGGACAGCAAAGCACGGATCCAAACACATGATTGGCTACCTGTAAAACAGTCACGTGGTGTTAAGTAAAACAGAAAATAAGCAATACTCTAGCACGACACTTTGGATGTCCATACTAGGAAGTTTGGATGTCAGTGGTACATCTTCTGAAAAGACTAAGTTGCTTTGAAAGATTGACAAGGATTGATTATATACAATTAGTATACAACCGCGTTTGTATACGATTTCTATTCCTTAATTGTTCATCTAGAAATGTCAAAAACTCTTTACGTACCTTCATGAACCAATGGCCTACGGCGTAATCGAAAATCTGGTACCACACAAGAGGGCCATTCCCCATGGGATGCGTTCTTCCACATACAGCACCAATTGCCTCGTCTTGTACCATGTAATCAATCAAAGCTTCCATTGATTCGTGTGTGAAATGAACATCAGCGTCAGTAGTCAAAATGAACGTCTGATCATCACTCACTGTGGATGCAAAAATACACACCTTCAAGCTTCCATTATCACTCCAACGTAACGGATCAGTGGAGTTTTATTACTTTTGGATTGTAATGATAATAAGATAAATACCATTGAAAAGACGCTGCTTGTAATCCAGAACATATGACATGTACATAACTTGGCTCCAACGCTTCTTATTTTTAACCTGAATCAAACGAAATATAAAAGAAATCAAACGTATATATTAAAAAAGTGTCATTTATTTTCGCCGGTACGAGTGCCCTCCCGCCACGATGTCGAATTCAGCTTTCTCGTCTACGGCTAATGCGGATTCGACTTTCCTTTACTTCAGGAACTCGTAACAGTAGTTGGACTGATAAACTTGAGGTCAACGATTCGTATATTTTTCCAGTGTCCATTAGTGCTTCATTCTACAGGGTATTTAAAGATGAAGCTACACAAATCAAAGAGAGAAGCCGAAACATGTGAGGAAGGATTGATCTAAGGACCTCAGGGTTCTTTGCAAAGAGCACACTTTGTAATAGGTACTGGATTGATATCAATGACACGCTATGCGAATCATTACTTGAAACTAGAAGGAACCATCCCAAGCTCTATTCGTTTTAAAAGTCAATTTGTTCATATACAATACCTTAAAGTTATCCTTCATATGAATAGTAACTGACAAACCACCAGGCAGATCAAATTGTAGTTGCATTCCATATGGAGTTCGAATCTTTCTGCCCTGCGATAACTCGACTTTGAGCGTCTTCTTGATAATCGATGCCAGTTGAAGTACATAGTTGTTCATAACATCGGCTTTAATGGAACCATCGAAGAAGATATGTGACTCAACATGTCGTTTTCCCTTTTTCAAGTTGTTGTCAATATCGTGTATGGACTCCAGTAGCTGTTCCATTTCGTAGAGCTCTTCATGGTACATCGTAGAGCAGATGAAAACATAAGTCTGCCTTGTAAGGTTTTTGGAGCTTACGTGGGAGTCATCCGTCACTTTGTTTCTTCGATTTAAGAGCAGGAAGGGTTCAAGTAGGACACCTACAAGTTTGAAGACAAAAGTCAGTATATTTTCCGATATAAGATGAAGCCATATACAGCTCAGGGCAAAGAATGGACTTTGCCTTTGCTCTGGTGATCAAAAGGATTCAGGCAGCAGCACTTAAAGCACATCCCTAACATGAATAGCTTTGGAAACTTTGATAAATAGCCTTACCTGTGTATGATGGAATCCAGAATAGGTGAGAAGCCTTCCCCATGATGTACCCTTTGTTTGCCCACACATAGTAACCAGTAGACAGAAATTGTCCTAACAGGAGAAGAGCGGCTATTCCGACGAGGTAATATAGTGATTCTCTTTCAGTTGGTCCACAAGGAAGGGCTATCCACGAGGTACCACATAGTTGTTTGACCTCGATGAAAACCAAAGCCAAAGGCGTGGCAAGAGTTAGTGGAAGGGCAAAGGCAAGCTGTTGTGCATACATAGAGCAAGCAAGCCATGCTGCGTGGTAAGCAAGGAACGTGGCAAATAATTGGATTAAGAAGTAATAGAACACAGGGTGATTAGTTGTGATTTGTTGAAAACCTGCATCAAACATGTCAAGATCTCCTAGTTCAAAAACTGCGATCCACACTAAACATGCAACTGGTGTTACGATGAGTAGTACCAATGACATCAGCAGGGCTGCTTTCTCCCTCGCTGATGGCTTCAAAAGGCTTTCTGGCGTATCCAAGGTACCGAGACTTGATGCCGCAGAAGCTAGGGTTTGGCTTTTTTGTTTTGGGGTATTGCCTTCCAGGTCATTTGCTGAAATGTCTTCCACGGACATGGCTCTTCTCGGAGAGAGTGGGTGAGAGGGAAGTTCCTGTGCTTTTGTTTGAAGGCTTCGCAATTTGGGGGACCATGCAAGTGACAAAATACCAATAGCTAAAGGAATCCCTATTTTATCTCGTAGATTAGGCATCTTTGAAAAAAGAGAAAAAAGTTTAGATAAGTAATAACTCCACGTTAAAGAACACAACATCAACCACTACAGAAAAATCCGAGCCCCAGACATTTCCCATTTTTATTGTAATTGGTCAGATATTCCTCTGTAGTAGCCTTTCAAATATTCATAAAATTACAAGAGAGTATAGTCAGTGTGGCTGGACACAGTGTCTGCTAACATACATGCCTTTGCAATTTTTCACATATTTGAATGGCTGCCACTCGATCAACGTACAACAACATACAATGCAACTTTATAATCTTATATATTTTGATATCCTTTTCCATATTATGGGGTTTCCCATTTTTATTGTAATTGGCCAGATATGTCCTCTGCAGTAGCCTTTCAAAGAGTCATTAAATTACAAGAGAATGTATAGTCTGGCCGGACACAGGGTCTGCCAAATGTGCATTCCTTTGTAATTTTTTACATATTTGAATGGCTGCCACTCGATCAAGGTACAACAGCATACAATGCAACTTCATAATCTTATATATTTTGATGTCCTTTTTTTATATTATGGGGTTTATGTCTTATCGCGTTTAATATAGAAATTAATACCCAGTCCCCTGCTCGTTTTTGCCAATTAAAGTTCGTCTAGTTTGAATAACGGCTATACTTACGCCTTTGTGAAGGAAAAGCAAGGTAAAACCAGCCACCTGAAGAGCTGCAGCAAAAATAAAGAGAGCAAAACGTCGTTGTCCCTTTTTTTCACGAAACCTTCGCGCTGACTGATAAACCTGAATAATTGTTGGAACCAAAAATAGTCCTGACACAAAGAGGAGGAAAACTTCTGGATGTTTGCTCAATTCCGTTGCTGCATAGAGGCAAAGATATGAAAGACAAAAAGCTTCCAAAATCCCCCCAAGGATGATCTGAGGAATGAAAGAAAACGAGTGCATTATTGTATGCATGAAGACGCAAGTATCTTGAATAATGATAACAATAATGTGTGACGTAACATCCTGTCTCTGATATTGCTCTTCTGCTGGTCTGTAGCAAATGTTTGGGGGACTGAGAACGAGTGCTTTGATTGGTCACTTCCGGTCACTTCAGACTGTGTTGTTGTTTAGTTCCTTTTGCGAATGAAGAAATTTGTGGAAAAAAAGAACGCGTAAATTTTAAATCTGGCATTCTGTTCTACAGCGAGTGTATTTTCCATGGCTTGGAGACGTTGCTTAAGAAGGCTGAGGCGTTTTACGGTGATTTTTGTAGATTTAGAGGATCTGAACTTTGTAAGCCGACTAACGCGACATGGCGCGTACGAACTAACAAATTCCCACTGCCAAAACTTTCACGAAATTTTTCAGCTTACCTGAATGCGAGAACTCTTCCATTCAGTCCCAGTAAGTACTACCAGCCAGTCCTACTTGGCTTAGGCAGGATATATTCTAGTTCTCATAAAAAACACACAAGATTTTTGCACTTTTTCGGATAATTGTCTTTGAAAGTTTATCAAACTTATGTTCGATCGATGGCAAACTACAGGTGAGTAAATTGTCTCATTTTTGGTTCAATGCACGAATATGACTTCAGTTTTGGGAAACATAATAATAATAAGTTCATATGATTCTTGCTATAGTAATGTGAAAAGTTTCTTATTATCCGTCGCGATTTTTTTCCTCTGTAAATATGAATCAACAAACTTTGAAGTTTTGATTTTACATGTGCTTCATTCACCAACCAAAGTTTTTCAAAACGCCGTTCTCCGGTCATGTACCCTGAATTTCGATATGGCCATGTAAAGTATGTCGCTCAACAATTGTTGTGTTGCTTAGGCTATATATTATATCCTCAGGAATACAGGTTTACGAGTAGAATCGCCATAAAATATCGTCGGCGGTCGTCTTTGATCTCGTTTCTTCGTCATTTCGAGCAACGGCTTACAAAGTTCACAATCCTCTAAATCCACAATAATCACAGAAAAACGCTTCAGCCTTCGTAAGCAATGTCTCCAAACCATGGAAAATACAAATACTGTAGAATGGAATGCCAAATTTAAAATTTACACATCTTTTTTTGCACAAATTTCTTCATTCCCTTCCCAACAAAAACAAAACAACATCACAATTCTGAAGTGACCGGAATTGACCAATCAGAGCGCTCGTTCTCAGTCCCCCAAACATTTGCCACAGACCAGCTTCTGTGCAAAACTTTGAGAGAATGCCAATGTGCACATTTCTCATGAGTTGTTTTGGCAAGAATGTTATATCATTCCATGCTTGTTGATATGGCTATTTTGTGGTATCACCATTTTTTTACGTTCATGACTAAATAGCACTTGATTCATGGCTCAAATATTTTATGTTAAATTCTTAAATGATTTTTTGGGGAGGAGAAGGGGTACGTCTGTATTAAACTATCGAGGATGCTTCGTACCTTTTAGAGGTTAAAACATAGTACACATTCTCACATTCTCTCTTCATGCATGTACACCGAAAACGCTTTCCAAACTAAATTGTCATTTTCCAGTTTTGACGCCCAAATTTACATCAGTTCTCAAGACTAGAGGATGAAAAAATTTAAATGTTTTAATCGCCTGTACAAGCATACTTGGTAATTTTATACAGGGAGCCAAGTTTTGAGGATAGGATTGTCTTTCTCTCTCTTTTCTTGAGATCCCTGCCTTTTTTATTGTAAATTATCGCTGAGGGATCTATAACTATGCACTCTGTACTTACCCATAACACAGCTTTCAGTCTTGGCCACGGCTGACTCCTTCGTTTCGACCAGATCGCACCACATAAAGAAGTGGCTTGAGGAACCATCAGGATGATCATAAGCATTATCAAAACAGATTCCTTTTTCCCTTCCTCTTTTCCTCCACGTGGGTCAGCACTGGAGACATTTGTGACATTTGTTGCCGCTGCTATACTTGATAAGGACTGATACTCCTTACCGATTACTAAAAGGCAGATTTTGTTGGCTGTGACACAAACAAGTACCACAACAGCTATCAACATTGCTGCAATCCACTTCAGGGCAATGATGTAGAAATTACTACAAGTATCATTTTGCTTATATTTGTCGGAGTCAATGTCCTCTTGCACAGCTACCGTTAAATCATAGTTCATGTTTGTGGCCGTTGTATGGTTAGATATTTGCGAGCCAGCTGGTGATGATTTTCTCATCGGGTACATATCTGCTTCTACACAAGACGACGATCTGTGTCTATTACTCCAACCCGCGAGTGAATCAGCACTACTCATTGCTCGACTTCGATACGCATTTAGGTTCCTAAGTGGCAACTCCTCATAGGGATTCTGGGTTTCGTTTTGGGTTGGTTTATATGTCTGCGCTTGGCTGAGTTGCTCATAAAGATGCGAAGGGTCGTCTTCATTAACTAAACCAGTGGACGTCTGACTAATTCTTTTACCTTGTTTCTCGCTATTTTGACTCTTAGAGTCTGATCTTGGCCTTTGTAAATCAAGGGAGCTTTCTCTTGAGTGATGTGGACTCCTAGTCCGTTTCCCCTCAAATCCAGATATTCCAGGTTGTCCTAAGTCAACTTCGTCAAACTGCTGCCTGCCGAGTTTTCTCGGGTTTCCAATAGGCTGGAAGCTGGTATCTTCTGAAATATCAAGTGTTGATGGTCTTTGAGGCTGAGATTTAAGAATCCAGTTGTCATTTCCGAGTTCATTCCTCGTCTGTGTTCTCGGAAATGGGACAGGAGCTTTCGCGGGACTCGAACTTCTTCTTGCTGTTTCAGGGCTTGATTGTCTGGAATTTAACGCTTCTATGATGTCCGAAACCCTTCTATGATTTCGATTTGATGACTCATTATCTGAAATTCTCATAACTTGTTGCCTAGGTGATCTTGATCTGGACGAAATAATTGAGTCAGTTTCACTCGAGTCGTCGTAGGCATTGCTCATTGATTTGGACCTTGTTCGTCTAAGATCTACCTTTGAAACATCAGCTAATGGGAGAGACTTCCCGCGATCATATTCATCATAATCCATTGATCTATCCTCTGATCTTGATCTTGGCTTAGGTAAAGGACTACGTCCTCGTCTATCTCCTGGACTTTCCTTTATCCTAGGCCATGCCTTAGGTTTGGGAGGGTATTGTGGGACATCATATTCACTGGGAATATATTCTTTCGAAGGTGGCCTATGGGCATTTCTTTTTAATTTGTTCTTTTCCATCACAAATGTCTGACCCTTCGTTGTAGGGTCATAGTGATCAAAAATTTTTAGTTCTTCTTCAGATAGCCCAGAATCTTCAAAATCCCCACTTTTCCTAAGATATGATTGCAAAGTTTGGTTCTCTCCATAGTCATCATAGAACCCTGTATAATCTGAATGCAACGATCTTGGACTAGTTCTTCCACTTTTAGTTGGATTTGGCTTTCCCGTCAATATGTAATTTGTTCCAGATTCACCTCCGGATTCAAACTGTTCCTGCAATCTCGCGACCACGCCACTCATTTTAATAAATTAAAGTATATACACCAAGATAAATAGTATCTGAAAAAGAGTTCAGATTGTTAGAATTTCAAACGAAATGTGGCATGGTATCTACAGTGAACATTTCTGAAGTGCTTAGAGAATGAATTTTTTCATATCGTCAGAGGAGTTTTCCGCATTTTTACACGTTCGATTCTATTTTTAAACTTATCGAGTAATCCATCATCTAAACTAGTGGAACTATGCTCTAACTATATCCCCCTACATATATCTTTCATATCTTACCTCTTAGATTTAGTGTTTACCAGAGGTTGTTTAACTGTAGACGGAGTTATCTTTATCTACAAAATAAAGAAAAATATAAGTGACAGCAATTTATCAAAAAATACAGTGCTAATATCAGATTAAGATAATTATCTGTACACAACAACAATTAACTTTACATTTATCCTTCAAAAACTTGTACTTTTAACAAAGAACTGTATAGGAGCTATGGTATTTTAGGTTAGAGTTTACAGAATTTTATATGTCATCCATTTCTGCTTCATCATCGTGTTCACTATTGGTTCCATTTAATGCTTCTGTAATTATGCAAATTTTTAGAATCATTGAAATTAAAAAAACGAATGGATTATTTTGTGTTTTTATCCTAAAGGCGAAGCTATAATAAGATGTATAAACATAGTGCATTAGAATTTTTTGTGCAAGTGTTTTGATCGAAGATTCCAGAGCAAAAAACGATAATACTACGCATCAAGTTTTCCAGCACGTTCGAACTAATGGCCAGTGACGTCTTTGCTTAGTGACGTTTAGTTTCGTTACATGCAGATATCTAGACTGAAACGTCAATTGTCTAATTAATATTTTTATCTTATCTTTTTGATAATAATTGTTATTATAAAGATATAACTATAATTATCTATATCAAGGCCACTGTTATGTTCATTCTAACTTTTCACAGTAATTTCCAGTAGATATATTATATTTCAAAACCAGGCGATAGAGGCAGATTTCTTCATCGAGTGTTTCACTTCAGTCTTAAGGAGTGTTTACATGACACTAGGATCATCCTAGCAGGTGAATCATCCTACCTGCTATACATTTACTGCATTCTGTTCAGTAGGATGATCCTAGTACCCGAAGTCAAGACACAAATTTCCATGTAAACAGAATGCAGTAAATGTATAGCAGGTAGGATGATTCGCTTGCTAGGATGATCCTAGTGCCATGTAAACAACCCCTAGGCCTAAGTTAAGTTACTAGATGTAATGTCAAAAGTAATATAGTATAAGTGTTAGTAATGGAAGGAGCAGCGCGCATTGCAGCAAAAGTAGCCACTGGTAACAGCATCGAGCTGCAATAATATGCAACACGTTGACACGTTGTCTTGCATAAATTGGTGGGGGGTGGCCGTAAGGATGTCATTTCGTACCAGATTTTTGTGTGCCCAATTAGTATCAAGGTATAATGCATCTCATTGTAACATAGTAAGAAGTAATAGCGGTATAAGGTACTATAGTAGTATAAGACGTGCAGCTACAACAGCAGGAGTAAAAGAGTGATAATACTGTAGAGGTCACCAGCAAAAGAAGACATGAGTAGCACTAGACTATATAACAGTAGTTACGTGACGCTTTGGAAAGTAACAACATATATTATCATAAGTGTTGGTATGAGTACAATATCAAGTATGAAAGCAATTCGCTTTTACGAGATATGTTTACATCAGTAACAGTCATTAAGAGCTATTTATCACTGAAGTTAGCGTCTGTCTGTTTGGAATAAATGCCATAGATTAATTGTTTTCGTACGAATATCGGAGGTGGTCTTTCATGGGTTCTGATAGGATCTGTATTTCACAGTAATTTTATTTCATTGGCCCTATTATGCTAAAGATATATTCCTCAAGACGAATTATCTGTCACAGATGCATACCTCCAGTCGTTTTAAGATAAATTCGGACCTAAGAGGGGTAATAGATCATTATTCGTCGTTTTTCCTGCCGAGTTTCCTGTTTAAAAGCTTCGTTGGAACGCTATTAAAATTGTTTCGAAGAGAGAAATTTTTCGTTATATTCTTGGATTGCAATTATTCCCAGGACATTGAATTGAACAAGAGACATGACAGCCATGTTGGTGGTTTTCTTTTGTCAAGACCTCCAACATGGCTGCCATGTCTTTTGTTCAATTCACTCTCCTGGAAATGATTGCAATTGCAGGGTTTCATCCATTCCTTTGGGAATCAAAAGACATTGAAGCGGTAGCCATGAGAAATCCTTTGTTGAAGTTCATCCAAGATGGCTGCCGTGACGTCACATGCAACCCAAGCAAGTTGCATAGGAGTTGCGACACTCGCAATCTCTTGGAAAACTTTCTAATGTTGCATGTTGCAAGAAAAACTGCATTGTGTACCACACTAGTAAAGGGGTGTTTTCCCCCCAAAGAAAACACATTTTTTACAAATTTATCCATACTAGTATGGACATAACGATTGAAAATAAATTTCAATTTTTGGCAGCAAATTTCTGACGAATTTCTAGCTTGTGAATGGATAATTTTTCTTGGACTTCTAGCATTTAGTAACAATAATATTTTTCTATAAAAGTAAATAAATCTTTTCAACTTCTAAAGCAAAAATACACAGCACTATTAGACAAGGCGCAAAACTGAGAAAGTCGATCGCAAAAAGTGCAGAAGGCATTTTGGGGTAGAGGCTGGTAACATAACTATTCTAAACTAACTTTTCATGCTAAATCCGAATATAACTGTTACCAAGACGTATTCTGCAATCTTATACGTGTAAATGACGTATTTTGGGAATTGCTACAGTCCTTTCATACTAACGGCTTTTTCATGTAATTCCAAAAGTTCCCAAACTTAAAAACAATGACCATGGCTGGAAAGAGCACATCAAAATCAGTAAAACTGTGAAGTTTGAAGGATATAAGTTGAAAAATCAAGGAGATACGAATTTTCAAAAATCGAAATTTGTTTGTATCTCTTGCATAACTGTAAGTGTTTTCATACAAAATTTCGTTTTTTGAAAATTCGTATCTCCTTGATTTTTCAACTGATATCCTTCAAACTTCACAGTTTTACTGATTTTGATATGCTCTTTCCAGCTATGGTAATTGTTTTTAAGTTTGGGAACTTTTGGAATTACATGAAAAAGCCGTTAGTATGAAATGACTGTAGCAATTCACAAAACACGTCTTACACGTATAAGATTGCAGAATACGTCTTGGTAACAGTCATATTCGCATTCAGCATGAAAAATCGGTTTAGAATAGTTATGTTACCAGCCTCTACCCCAAAATGCCTCCAGGTATCTGATTTCTCGAAAATGCGCCTTGTCTAATATGAAGGTACGTTAACCTTGAACTGGTCTTTTGTTCTTAGCGCCTTTAGGGAAAAGGAAACAAAAGAATTGGTCTTTGTGATATGGGCACCTTACCTTCGTGTGAACGGGCTCTAAGCGGGTTTCTGTGGGACGCCACTTATCTTCAGTTTATTGGTTAATAATTAAATCCGCATGACATCTTAGAATCTTTGGTTAAGTTAGTACTTTGAGTATGACCGTGTGGTAGCATTGTTTTGCCATTTCAAGGTTCATAGCGATTGTTAGTTTATTGGTTCATTGATTTGAAGCGTTGCTCAGATTTCAATTCAATTCAAAGGTGTCATTTGGTTGGCTCTTGCAACTGTCCAATTACAACTGTCCAAATTAGTCTCTCCATGCACCAATCAGATATGAGGAAGTAGTTATAACAAAGTCGTTAAGGTGGCTCGCGCCTATTTATTTGGATAGATAGTTGCATGAAGACATGGACAATAATTCATTAACATTTATATGAATCATTTCTACTTGGCACGACATGAAGATGTTTGGATCCCAGACTGAAACTTGTCGCGTGACCAACTCAGTTCGAGACAAAATCATCCATGTATACCCTAGCCAGCTCTCTGTGGGATGCCACTTATCGTCGATTTGTTGGTAAATATTTCAAACCACAAATGCACATGACATCTATGATTCTTTTGTCTAGCTAATACTTTATGTAGGACTTTCTGCTTAACTGCATGTATTGTGTGTCAGCATATTTTTGCCAAGTTCAAGGTTATGTCCTTAATAATATACATAAAAGATTCTTGATACTGATTGGCTAAGAGCAGTGCTGTTTCAAGGAAATTTAGCAGTGTAGAAAAATAGGAAATTTAGTGCAAATTTGAGTTTTCAAAAACGAAAATCTTTAACGTTTTCTTAGTTCTCAGTGCTATTGTTCACATTATATAGCATCAAAACTATGCATATTCTGATCACAATGTAATGATTTTGATGGGAAAAAACGTGAAAAAGTTTAGGGTTTTGTTTTGTTTTTGAATAAAATTTGATTTGAAATGCGCGTGACGTGCTTATTGACGCCATCACGAGCCTTTAGGCAAGTGCAACTATGAGTTTCAACTCTTTGAAATCCCACTCGTTAATATTTATCCCTAAATTATACTCATAGCATTGAATTCTCCAAGTTTCTCCAATTAAGGTTTCTTCATTGGTTGGTTTACTTTAGTTTAAGTTTTGAGACGTTATTCCTTGGTTATTCCTGTCAGCTTTGAAAACTATCAGTTCATTTCAGGTCCAGGATCTTTGCATGTCTTGATGTCTTCAAATGGAAAGAAAAATATTTGTTCAACGTAGTTTTACTGAAGTGTGCAGTTACTTCAGTCACTCCTTCCATTACCGAGAAATTTTGAATCATTTGTGACAGAATCTGCAATTTTTTGAAAATTTCTATGACTTTCAAACATTTTAGTTTCTAGCCAATACGTAGGTTATTTGTCGACTAGCCACACTATATTTTGACAAACCTTTGGGCGAGCCAAAATATAAAGTGACGAGTAAAAATTCACAGCAGAATTTGCTAGCTTGTCGACTAAAGAAATTATTCATAATACAATTCTGCAAAGTCCTTAAGCATTTCTGACGCAACTGTAATTTTTCAACTTCGATAAGTGCGTGACATGGCAACGGAAAGCCAATCAAATGTTACTAACCTAATATGGTCTCATATTTTTCGCGTTCTTGTGCATATTGTGCGGGTTTTTTTGTAGAATTTTCAAATAAATGCTCTTAGACTTTTTTCTTGGCTGTTTCCCTACACAAGTAAGCGTAAATGCTCAAATTTGAGCCAGCTTATCTGTCCGGCTTAAGGGTGCGGCATTAGATTTCCACCCACGGCGCGCTAGTTTCGATATACACAATACATTTATTACTGCAAATAACAATTGCACTAATTCTCAAAATAAGCAATCCAGTATAACATAAGAGCCACCCTTCTGGAGTTGGCGCCCTTTTGAGGCTAACGAAATATTGAATAAGCGGTCTCTTTCCCCAAGAAACTAACGCTAACCGGTACAGGTGCTGGAATACCAGAACTTAGGGAAGATAGGATTTTTTTAATCCAAAACCTTGTTAAACTCTGTACCCCAAACATACGCGCTATTATTGCTATTTAATGTTTGAGGTTTTGTGCTCACTTAAAAGACCATGCCATATTAAGATCGAAATTTGAATAACGAAATAATTGTCTCCCTCTCAACTAAAACAACAACAAAAACAAAACAAAAAAAACTAAATAAGCGCCCCGTCTTCAGTGAAAAATAATTGTTTAATTTATAGTTAAGTTTAGTGAGAGTGAATTGTCAATGCATGTAAATGATAAACAAATAGACACTACAAAAACTAATAAAAATATAGTCTACCAATCCATATTACCCTATGACTATTCTTCATGGATTAAGTTAAATCGCTCTAGTGTTTCACACTTTCACATATATTCGAAGAACATTGAAGATTAAATAAAATTCATTAAATATGTGAAATTGATGATTGATAAAATTCACTAATACGTCACATTACTAACAATAATAATTAATTTTGTTACAAAACACAAATTTGCGATCGTTGTTGCATTCTTTTGGAAAAGATATATTAGATATTCTTTCAATTCGTTCATAGTTATGACATACCAAGAAGTACAGTTATTACATATATATTTAGATATTAATATCAAAATTGTATATATTACTTTAGAAAAATAACACTAAAATTCAAAATTGTACATACCTAGGTTGGTTTTAATCCCAGTATTGATCTGCAATAATAGTTATAATACCATTAGAGTCATAGCCAACACAGATTGTTACTAGTCAGCATAATTAGTTCTAAGCTGTGTATCAATCAGACTGCTATAGCGACATGGAATGACCTCACATCAACTATAAAATCTTAAAAAGCAGAATCACGTCATGCAAGAATACCAACTTGATCTTATTCCGTACGGAATGTTGTGCAGTATAAGTAATAACTATTAGTATATCATGACAAAGTGACTTTTTATGACGTCAATTCAAAGACAATAGACCATTAAATTAATCAAAGAAATCGAGAAAAACAGTCCTTCAAAACGAATCGAACCGAAATCTCAAAAACGACTTCTTAATTTGGTAACTGTGAGGGTTTCATTTTATTTTCTTAACCCAGCCCTAGAGACAGAGAGTCCTTTAGTCGAAGTGTCGTTTTCCTTTTTCTATTTAATGCCCTTCCGTCCTCGACATTTTGTTATTTCGTCAATTAATTCAAATACCGCACCCAAAAGATTTTGTCCTTCTGTTCAGCTATTTATTTTGTTAATATTTGGTCTTGACATTTTGAGCAAATTCTCGGCATTTTTCCAAACGATAAGCAACCACCGATATTGCAGTATACGTTGATGATGATGATGATGAAGAGTGAACCTTTGTAAGTGACAAAGTAAGCCTCGCAAAACGATGAATCTCATAAAACTCCATTTGAAATCATTGAAGTACCCCGGAACGTTTATGGAGGTGTTCTCTTGAACGACAAATATTCCCGCATTTCCAAGCAATTTTATTGATCCCCAAGAAAATTCAACCGTTCTCGTGATTAAATACTAGTAAACTTCAAAATAACAACCGAAACACTTGCAAGAAATGTTTACTAGTTCTTCTGGAATGTGATCAGGAACTAATGAAGTTAGTATGAGCTCTACAACCATTACTAATTTTCTCATCACTCCCATTCAGAAAGTTTGAGAGATTCTATATTTACTTGCTTAGCAGAGTTTAACCGATTCTATATTTACACTCTTAAAATGAAGCTTGAAAGGTCATTCAAGTACTCTCATTAAACAGCGTTACATAATTCTATTTACTTTTCAGTGCAATACGCCAACGCAGCCAGCATCGCACTTGCTCGTTAATTCTATTTGCGGTTTGATTTTACGTGTCTGGTCACCGGTCGCACGCATGCGCACTTGTGCATGTAGATTAACCTAATTTATGTATCGTGGGAGGTATGTCTGACGACTTATTTATGGAACGACACCCCTAAATCTTGGCACGTGGGCCGATTATTTTGGGCACGGCACCTCTATTAGACTATGCAACATTTTTTTCTTAACACAGTAATAATTACTGGTGCCGTGCTGAAAATAAGGGGCGTGCGCGCCCAGAATTAGGGGTGCCGTGTAATAAAAAGGTCGTTCATTGGTCGTCGTATGAATCGGGCTTGAATTTTTGCTTCTCGTCATCCATGTTATACTGCTATTGAACATATACCTGAGTTGAATTACCAACCTATATCTGAAGTAGCTCATTATATAGAAGTAACATGCAATGACCGATGTTTGTATAATGGCAGATAACTAGATGCACTGTAATTTTTTAATTCGGAAAAAATAAGGCCAAAATTTGGGGCCTATAATGGTTCGAGTATTTGAAGCTACAATCACTGTATTGATGAAGTGGTTGTAAACGGACGCCAAACACAACAGAACAATTTTCTTGACGCTTCGTGTTTGAGATTTCAATATTTTTATAGCTTTCAAAATTGAAGTCAGTTTCAAATGTATTAACGGGATTATGATATAAAGGATTACGTCATGCCAACTCGTTCCTCAGTTCAACCGACTGCTTTGTTTTCGTCGTGGAGAAAGGCTTGTTCTAGCTCTCGACTATTTTCTTGGTGTGTGATTGTTTATCACACTCATCTATAAATTTAGCAATATTTAACTTTTTCAGTTTAAACTGTAGTAATATTTACAATTCTTTACTGATTTACAAGTAAGATTATGTAATTCCATCAGCAGCGCAAGCATGCATGAAAACGAATTGCATGACATTCCCTAGATTGCCGTCAGATGAAACGTTATTCTGCAAAATTGAGGGTAAAATCATTTCTGATAAAAAAACTGTCATTTAGGGTGGAGTTCTTACGTAAACGTCACAGACAACCAGCGGAAAAGGATTTGTTAAGAATTCTAGATAGCTTGACAGCATTGGGTGAGAAACCAGACGGGCTTGGCAGCCCCTCCCCCTCCTTCCTATTCTTTAAGTATCCAGACAATATAGACGTGGGGCTTCCAGTAATAACGGATGGCATTTTGCAAGCTATTTCTATCGTTCACACTTGAGTAGAATTTGCTAGAATATTGGTCTATTTATATGTGCGGCTGAGCAAAACAAAACATTTAGAAATGTTATAATGTGTTAAGCTGGTATTATCATCATATGGTTGCATGCATTGCTTATCCGTGGTGATTAAACTATGATTAAATTTCTTAATTTTATTATTATATTACTAGAAGTAGTAGAAATAGTAGTAAATCATTATCTGTTTAATAAATTTAAATAATGCAGTAGTGTCTTGAAAAGCATTTACGAGAAGAAAAGTGATTTTCCGAGACAAAAAGTTTTTTTTAGCACCTTTACTTAAAAAAAAGAAAAGGAAAAAATGAGAAAAAAATAAAACAAGTTTCAGATAAAAAGGCGTTATTGTCCTAGATATCTCGAAACTATTTTCAAAGCCTGTTTCCTTGATTAGAACAATTACTCTCGATAGTTTTCACGCAAAAATAATTTTTTGACTAAAAATTTAGGCAATGGATTATTTTTCGAATATGGCCTTTCCGCTCTCTGTCGACGTAAAATAATTGATCATCGTTCACCCAGTTAAATTTATGTAAACAAACACTTCTAGCGCGCACTCGTTCATTCGTCAAATCTTTCTTCAAGGTGTATGTTTGCAATGAATTGTGGTCCAGAAGAAATGTTCTTTTGTAAACAAGATCCTCCAGATCTTTGTTTTTCGTTCTTTCAAAGTATTAACTGAGGTTGTGAGCGATGGAAGTTTCCTTAAAGGCGGCGTTACACGAGACGATTTTTAACGACGATTTTCAGCGCAACGGCGTTGCGTTAAAAATCTTTCTCGTGTAACATGACACTTGGAACGATTTTCCTTGGAATTTTCGCTTCGGCAACGCGTTGCGAGTTTTTCAATCCAAGTCAGAAACTCGCAACGCAAAATATTGCGAGTTGTTGCAACGTTGCGCGGAAAATCGTCGTCAAAAATCGTCTCGTGTAACACCGCCTTAAGCATTAGCATTACAAAGACTTTCATTTGTAACAAACCGGAGAAAGCAACTTCATCATGAGCTATGTCATTACGAAAGTGTTGCTAGAAATTTCAAGTTCGAAGAAAAGATGAATAAAACCAATGGTCAGTAAAACCTCAAAGACTTTGACGTAGAGGAACTATGCTGATCTAACTCCTCTGTGTTTTGAATCCGCAGTGTGCGTTCGTTTAGAACCATGGAGAATGTCAACAGGATATCGACTAATATCAGCGAATCAAAAATAGACATATTTTGAACGATCTTTGTATGTGTATAAGTATATATATACTTGGTTACCGGTACAACGTACGCGTATACGTAACACGCACGTTATACAATCTATGTATGTGTATACGTATATATATACTTGGTAACCGGTACAACGTACGCGTATAGGTAACACGCACGTTATACAATCTATGTATGTGTATATGTATATATATATACTTGGTAACCGGTACAACGTACGCGTATACGTAACACGCACGTTATACAATCTATGTATGTGTATATGTATATATATACTTGGTAACCGGTACAACGTACGCGTATACGTAACACGCACGTTATACAATCTATGTATGTGTATACGTATATATATACTTGGTTACCGGTACAACGTACGCGTTTACGTAACACGCACGTTAGTTATGCAATCTATGTATGTGTATACGTATATATACTTGGTTACCATTTCAGTACAACGTACGCGTACGTAACACGCACGTTATACAATCTATGTATGTGTATACGTATATATATACTTGGTTACCGGTACAACGTACGCGTTTACGTAACACGCACGTAAGTTATACAATCTATGTATGTGTATACGTATATATACTTGGTTACCATTTCAGTACAACATACGCGTACGTGACACGCACGATAAGTTATACAATCTATGTATGTGTATACGTATATATACTTGGTTACCGTTTCAGTACAACGTACGCGTACGTAACACGTACGTTATACAATCTATGTATGTGTATATGTATATATACTTGGCTACCGTTTCAGTACAACGTACGCGTACGTAATACGCACGTTAAGTTATACGTATTTTAGACTGAAATTTTCAAAAAGCGGTTGACAAAATTGGAAATTTTAAATTGAAGGGTACTGGCTTTTTGCAAAAACATACTGTGGTAAATTCTAAACAAAACGTTCACAATTTTGGATTTACAGTTCGCTCTGCAAAAACGGATACTATTCCATATATCTAATTTTGGAAACAGCAAATATTTTTCATTTTGACATGTCAAATATAAATTTGAATCATTTGAAGATTAAGACGTTTTGGAATTGTGGAAAAATAAAAAAAATGCTCTTTTAAAAAAAAGGTAGTGGTAAATTAGATCGTAAGATGCGATAAACATTCTTGGTGTGTTCAATTAGGCGATTTGCATGATGGCGTAATTTGACTAGTATAATTACCAGAATGCTTTAATAATTTTCTTTGTTATTCGGATTTTTATTCCCTCTTGAGAATAGTAGAACAATTGGCACTAATAACTTCACCAAAGAAAGTTGGCAAAGCATTCTGGTAGTCAGATGACGGCATCATGCAAATCGCTGTCTTTGTGAAGTAAGTTCATTTCTAGCAAGCAATCCCAAAGGATTTACAAAGATTATATCCCACAGTTCCTCTTGGTCTTGCAATCGCGAAGTTCACCCTTCGTTCGTTCTGAAGACCTTTTTGAAATATGTAAGTGTACAAAAGAAAAATAGTCTCTCAGAATGTTTTCAAACTTTGTCTGCCAGTTCTCAAGGGTGTGAAAAATAAGTAAAAGACCGTTGCTTGTCAAACAATATTTCTAAGCTTCTTGTCAGTGTAAATCTAATTGCCCAAGCTTACCAAATTGCTTAGAATTTCTTCGATTCTTAGACTCACGAAATTTAGATTTAGCCGGAGAAAAATGACTAGTCAAAATGAAAAAATGCTCAGAATATTGTTTTCAAACTTTGACCGGCTTTGCATTGTTACCTACATTCCTTAAATCGCTCGAGATGGAATGAGATAATACACCAATTTCAGGTGGTTTCATACACTATAAGAACAAAAACTTACATTTTTTTTAGTTTCCACCAATTTAGTCCCTTTTCATGTCGAAATTTCTTTAGCAATACTTCTCGTCTGTTTTCGTATGTTTATAGATGTTGATCATTCACTGAACAGTTGAACAATGTGGTTTTCGATTCATGAATACAATCACGATTGTTCCGCTCCATAGAATGATCAAGTACCAGTTACCTACTCAAAAAATAATGTTCACGAGATGAATAACAGATTTTTGGCGAATGGCTGCTAACAGCAAAAGGCAATTGCAGAACAACATACTAAACATTTGAGATCGACCTCATACAGCTCACCATAAAAAAATCCTCGCTGAAAATGGGCTTCATCGGTTTCTGTATGGTAATCCAGATGGATATAGTTATATAGTTAGTTATAGATGTAAAGACCGGCTATAGCTAATTATAAATATTCAGACCAGTTCAAAAGGTTTTTAGAAAGATTTTTTTAGGTAACTTGAGTGTTTTTGTCTTTGGCCTTTTTTGATCAATTCTTTCGCCCATTTGCAATTCTCCGTCACTCAATAAACATTTTACCAGCGGTGAATATACGAGCAGACACTCGTATATTCGCATAAACATGAAATAGAACTAGTAGCTAAAACAACAAAATCGGGAATGGTATATTAACAAGATAGTGACAATTAATAAGTGGTAATGTTAAAAAATCTTCATTGACTAGAGTTTGGAGCTTATTTCAGTATAATATATTGATAAAGTATAATATATAAATAGAGGCAGTACTTATATATAGAGTACCTATATAATAGGTTATTTCAGTATAATATATAGATAAAATATAAGAGAGTGGTTTTCATGAACCCGTGAAACAAAATGTATTAGTTAAAGTGTGATAGTCAACAAAAGAAAACAATGGAATTAGGGTGTATTAAAGAGTGATACACTAATAAAGTGTGTTTCATGGGTTAATGAAAACCACTCTATATAAAGAGTGATAGAGTACTTATATATACAGAGTATATGGGGTTATTTCAGTGTAGTATAGTAGCTTAAAAAGGGGATGGTATATTAATTATATATTGATAATAAATAATAGATAACGTTAAAAATCGGCATTGACTACATTTTGGAGGTTATTTCAGTATAACATTGATAGAATACATTAGTCGTTTGACTGGGAAACAGACCGTGCCGTGCTATATATATGACCGTGTCGATGCCGTGATGTCTATATAAGCCGTTTAACGAAAATTGATCAAATAAATAGAATAATAGTAAGTATGTGTAGTTCAAGTAGTTGACCGGTTCCAAAGTTACTTAAAACCACTGAGGCTATGGCTGGCTGGCTTCTTTTGCTTATTCATGGTAGCCACAGTATCAAGTAATTTTAACTTGAACGTGGTCGGCTATAGCAGTTTAAGAAAAAAAACGTGCGGTAAAAAGGTTAATCTATTGTTTTGAATATTGCAAGAATAACAGGTACGATGAAAATTTCTTTGTTGTGGAAGCTAGTTACTGTATATAAACTTATTGTAAGCCGCCATAGTGGTAATAGAAACAAGATGCCATATAGGCAGTATACATATTAATTGAATATTGATGATAAAAAACGTTTCTTGATTGTGGAGCTGTTAGCTATAGTATTTAGTCAGTTATTGTATTTATAATAGTTATAGCAAAAAGAAACAGTATATATATTAAGTGAGTATTGATCATGAAAAAAAGGTTCTTAATTGAGGACCTCAAGTTAGTATGTAGTTATTGTACATGTAATTATAGTAGCTATACAAAAATGGAGCAGTATATAGGATGCTATCAATAGTTTTACCAACTAAATTACAATTAAAAGTCTTCCAAGAATTCTTCTGGTCGAAAGCTTATGGAGGGCGGTTTTGCCCCCAACTGAGTCAAACGCAGATAATGAGATTCATATTCTTATAACAGCTGATTGATGGCAAACTATTAGGAATTAAATATTGATAATGAAACTAGGTATGATTAAAATTTCTTGATTGTGGAAGTTAGTTATAGTGGTATGTATAGCTATTGGTATAGAAATAAGGGACAGTAGTATATGTATATGTTATATGAAGAGAATTTTGTTTGTTCAACAACGAGAAATAACGGCTAAAAGCGCCAAAAACTAGTAATTCTTGCAATTTTCGCTTTAGACCTTTTTGCTTTACCACTATTTTCAAACTTCGTGCGCCATAAAACAATAGATGACAACAAGTTTTGTGCGGAATGTGACTTTGTTTTGTTGAAGCTGCAAAGCTCAAACCCGTATCGATCTATTCTTGATTGGAAGACAAAGAAACAAACTTACATGATACACGTATGTGTAGTTTAAACAAAGAAATTCACATTCCACGCACAAATTTCGAAAATGGCGGTAAAGCAAAAAGGTCTTATGGATTAACACTCAAATTCTACTGATTTTTACCATTGCATGAGAAACTGATCTAAAACATATATAACAAGATACAACTGTCTGTTTAAAACTGTCTTTGGAACTGTGCAAAGTTGTTATCTTGCATTTTCATTGAAAATAAACAGCTTTCAAGCTGAATGTGAATAATGTACACCTATTTCCAAAAGGTTGTTGTACGAGAGTCTTCAAGCCCACGTGACTAGACCGAAAAGTATTGGTAGTTTCAAAACTTCACTCTCTTTTCAGCCTTGGTCTTATTTTTCAACATAAACAAAATGAACTTCTTTGGTGTATGAGGTCATAGCGGGCTAGATTTGAGTTGAATTGTTGTGTAGATATTTGTGTGGTTTTATAGCTTTAGTAATTTCTACCCATGCTTCCTTTCGGGTGAGTCGCGTGGGCTCGTGGCCTTTTGCCCAACAATGTTTATTGAAATAGGTGTATACATGGCAAATGAGCGACTGGAGCCCTAAACGTCATTTTGGATTAAATCTTTCACTTTGGATTAACTTTTTATCGACCAAAACCAACTACAAACAGCCTAAACATTCTCAAAGAAATTACTTGAGCTTTGTACAACACTTATTCTTCGACTGAGAGGTTTTTGTTATTAGAGCGCGGAAAAATCGTCTGACTGGAAGCTCGTCCTATTTTCCCGGCCAAAACGATGAGAAAGTTGGACGGATAACCCGTTTTAGATGATCATGAAAAACAGTCCTAAATTTCCATTAGACGAGGAAATCGCGACGGGTTTTCTGTTTATAAGGATTTTCGTGCAACGAAATTCCGTCCGAAACGCGTTTCCTGTCTCTAAGGCCTAGTTCAAACGTCGCATCTCACATGTGCCAAACTCAATGCAAATTAGTCAAATCTTTTGTTTCTTTCATTATCATCTCATTTGCATTGAATTCAGCACATGTGAGACGCGACGTTTGAACTAGGCCTAATATGAATTCAACAAATATGGCTACCCCGTTAATACAGCCAATTATTTTTCGCCAACAGGTGGTGGTCGATCGTATTATAGGGATTTCACTATTTGATGAAAATTTCTTGATTGTGAAAATTAGTTATTGTATATAGCTGTTGTAATTATTGTAGTTATAAGGGACAGTATATATGAAGTACTAGAGTGATTTTCCTTCGATCCTGTAAAGAAAAATGACTAGTTTGTACTAGTTGATAAAGAACAAAAGAAAACAATAGGTTAAGTCTACTACCAACTATTAGTTTGTCTATTCCTTCATGGTCAAATGAAAACCACTCTAATAATGAATAACCATTTCTTGATTGGCGTGAATACTAGACTATACTTAAGACCGGATAACAATTAAATTTGAATAATAAAAAAAGGGAAATTCGTAAAGCATTCTGTTGGCTGTAGTCGAATGACGTCATCATGCAAATGTCCTATTATTGTTAAAATGATTATATTTAACCTATTAAACAAAAGCTAATAACTATCTTGTAATAGGTAAGTCGACACAGTAGAAAACAATAGAATTACGATGTGCTAATAAATAGTAGCCTAAAAACTACAGAAATAATGCGCCGCGTATGAATTGAATATTGATTTTGAATGATGAATGTGATAACAAATTTCATGATTGACGTGATCACTAGGTTGTGACTCGAAGTGAATCTCAAGTAATCCAAAATGGATGAATAGTATTAAAGTGCATGGCCTTTCAAAATAAGAGCAAAAATAGACTTTATAGAATTCACAATTATTTCTGAGTTATACGCCTAGTCTGTTAGGATTTTCGACGTTTCAACACTGTTAACATACACGAGACTACACTTTTCTTTCATGACAGTTTAATTACTGTTTACTTACAGACGTTGATGCCAATGTGCCAAACAATTTTACAGTAGCTTTTTACAAGTTGCTTTGATTTAGCAGCCAATCGTTCTCTGATTGGTTCATGAATAACAGGGTCTTAGGGGGTGTTTACATGGCACTAGGATCATCCTAGCAGGCGAATCATCCTACCTGCTATACATTTACTGCATTCTGTTTACATGGAAATTTGTGTCTTCACTTCGGGTACTAGGATCATCCTACTAAACAGAATGCAGTAAATGTATAGCAGGTAGGATGATTCGCCTGCTACGATGATCCTAGTGCCATGTAAACTCCCCTTTACACTACCATAACATTAACATCTATCCAACAGCGATTCTAACAATAGTCTCATCTAGTTGCTATATAATTATGAAAGCCACCCTACAGTTTACTAATGTGACCACAGGCGCCGATTCCTTTAAAATGTCACCAATGAAATACATTTGAACTTGTTTGTATTCAAGAACGCCTAGTATTTTTTCACATATTGATACTTAAAGGAAGTTTAAAACTTTTAAAAAGGAGAAATACTAGCTCTATAGCAATGCTCAAAATGGCCTAATTCATTCATATGTTAGACAGAGATCGATTGGCTTTTTTTTCAAAAGAAGTTATGAAAACGGAATTATTGTAAAAATGGTTGACACTTTAGAATTACATGATATATTTGTTAGTAAACATGTAAAGCTACGAAGACAAAAGAGTTTAGTATAATTGTAATTGATAGAATTGTTTATCATTTTTCAACAATGAAAACATCTTTTTGTTCCCAAGCACGAGCCTTCGCACAAAAAAGTACAATTATTCCTAATTTTGAAGTGGAATCTGAAAGCCATAAAATGAAGTCGAATGTTGATAACCATTGAAAAATGTGATCTTACATCATTTTGATGACATAGTATGTTAACGAGAAATAAGATCAATGATAGCATAAACCTGATTAACGGGTAGAAACAAAGAATTACTGAACTTTTAAACTTTTAGCAAGATTAATTGTGAATTACCTTATTCGAGAAGCCTGCCTCTCTTACTTCAAACCTGCTGAAGTAGTGAATATACTGACGATTCAATCTCCCTTTCCTCTCATTACATTTTCCTCATTCATTTCATATCTTTGGTATCTGCTCATTGAGTTTCTATAATGAAAACCACTTAACGCAGCCTTTGAAATAATCAACTACGTCAAATATAGACGTAATCATTACGTCACATATAAACACAAACAACGGTGACAATTCCTTATACTAGTTTTATATCTGTTAGCATGTTTTGATATTATTGTTTATAGCTAAATTTTGGATTATCTATAGCCGGTTTCAACAACACTACACAACTCGCAGGTCTTTGACAAGCTCAAGACGTAATCAAGAGAAATTAAATTCCTGGTATTGGTGTGCTTTCAAAAATCATACGCCAGGATCTACAGGAAATGATATTTCGGAGTTCAAAATTCGTGGATATCTGAGATGTATTTTTCTGGTCTAGTTGCGATAAGAGTCGCCTACGACTTTTTTGAGTGCAAAACACCTTTACCTCTACTAACATATAAATAGATCTTGATATTGCGCCTAAGGTAATTATGCAAAAAGATTTTTAGAAAAAAGTGCTACGGTTAGAGTCGAAACTAGCTTACGGACACCCTCGTAAGTGGATATGCAGCTCCATTTAAGGACATATTTCCAAAACTCCAAAAATTGGTTTTCATGATCACTTCCACTCTGACTCTGTTTTACTCGCTCCCGTAAGCAGACATTCTCGTAAGCGAACGCGGACACCTTTGAAGGTAAAATATTGGGTTTTTCCTATTGTTTTTAAGCTTCCGTTAGCGAACATCCAACAAAATACACGTACTAAATAGCACATTTAAGCTTTATAATCAGTTTCATGCTTTCAGATTTATTGTATACTGTATGGTAATAATGTTTGAAAAGTCCTGCTAAAGTTCATTTAATAAAACAACTCAGGTAATATAGGTAATATTTTTTGACAGCAGACGTTGTCGTAAGCGGACTTTGACGCCATTTACAGCCAATGTTCGCTTAACGTTTCTCGTAAACGGACCAGCTCTACGTACGGACACCCTTTGAGATTCCCAAGGGAATCAATAACTACAGTGACTTTGAAAGAAAGTGATTTTAGGCTGAAGTTGATATTCGTTTCGACGACAATGCAATCTCATAAGTGTGGCCATGGTGATATCTCAGTACAGCTCTCGAACATGAATAAAGTTTAATCAATTTTGAAATTGCTCACCTGTTACGTTTCACAACAGTCTCCGTCGTTTTATCTCTCATCCATGGAACGATGCATTTCTACTAGCTTAACATTCACAGCAACACCGTCTCGAGCTGGTGGACGGGCCAGTTGTGTCTTCGTGAGAGCCCAGTATTCCTACTTGTTAAAGTGTATTATCAGAAGCAATTTGTAGATTCATGATTCTTTTGACATTAATTGATTTAGTCCAAAAATGGTCACAAAAAGGGTTGGGTAAAGGGTACGTTACCCCCGCGCCCGCCCTCCTTGCACTTTCCCGGAAGCCTGGCCTAGGGGGCGGTTACTAAAAACAGTTTTCTAGTTAGTACTTAGACATTTATACTTTTTCCTCAATCGCTTGTTGTTGTTGTTGATATCATTCCGTGTAAAAATCCTCTTTGCAGGGGAAGCCGGCAGCAAACAATTAAGGGGAGTCAGCGGAAAGACGGCTGGGCTGGAACGTAGCTGGTGCGTTTGTTAATCCAAACGGCATTCTGTTGTACTCGTACAGACCAAAAGGTGTAGTGAAAGCAGTTTTGTGCTTGCTATCTCAGGCTGACGGCAATCTTAATTTGCATATGATCAGGCGCGAGTAGGACTCAAAACCAGCTTATCACCTCACCTGAGAGACCGATTATTCCAATTGCGCATATGGCTTAAACCAGTCGTCCAAGCTTGAAGAATGAACACAACTAGCGTACTCCACGGTGAAACATATAGTTATACGGGAAGTTGAATTGACATGGTTTAGAAATTGTGACACAATAGTATCGATCCTTATTGCTAACGACTCATTAGTTTGCTATTTTCATTTAAAAAAGCGTCTGGAAAGAGTGTTTTCTCAAGGGTGTGTACGTAATTGAATTCGGCCGCAAACGTAATGGCCGTTCACGGTCATACCATGTAACTATTTGTTGTTCTTAATCCCTTTTTTCACACAAAATGACATAGTTACTGTAACGCAACGTTGAAGTAACAGTGATGTAACATGATGTACACAAGGGCTGTAATTGGCTACAGCGTTTTCACGCTCTGTCAACAAATTACTTGAAACCAATATAAGCCGTTTCGAAACTTTTAGGCCAATATTTAGACGTCATCCTTGAATGTCGGCAGCTGATACAATCTCCATCAATTCGGGGAAAAAGGGTGTGATTGATGTGATGTACGCAGGCTAATTCTGAGTAAAGAGTAAATCAGCTAGTGAAACATATTCCTCGTTTATACCATAGACGACTTTCAAAATGGCGGCCTAGTACATGAGAACGAGGCCACAAAGGCCTTGTTACCAGAAAATGAACGTGGCGACACTTCTATTGCTATCAAAGACGATGTGTTCCTCTTCCTTTTGAAATACCTATTTTCTGTGCATTCTACAGGATATACTTTGACTCATTTGATGCCATGATGATTTTGGAGCCCTTTCTGGCCTCGTTCTCGTGAACAATGAGGCCGCTATTTTTGAAAGTCGTCTATTGCCATAGATAGACGAGAGTAATACGTGCTGAAGTTAAAAATACGTCAAGCAAATTATCCCCTAGTCTCCTACGCAGCCGCAGTTTTGTCCCCTTGTATAAATAATTTATCAAACGAGTTCTTCTGATGCTATTTTTAGATTTGACGCTTCCGCGCAATACTTTCTTCGGTGACGATCTACAGTTTGAAATTACCCCAATCCCGTTGTTTTTGTTTCAAAGACTATTCACCAATCCCTCGATATCCATGAATACTCTTGCTTCGTCGATAACTGTTTTGAAGTATAGTTAAATGTTCTGAATCACTAGAAAGTGCACGTTGAGTTAGTTTTATATTATGTTTCCTGGAAAAAATGGAAAAAAACTATTTTGATGTTTTAGATCTCCCTGAAATCGAGAGGTTTTGTACGACCCTTCATATTTCTTTAGGGAAAGTGTTACCTTTTTTATCGGTGGAGCTACTGTTTTACATGTCAAATAAATGTGGAACTTTTGAGAGGGGTTCTCCCCCTCCCCCGGGGTCTCCCCCTCCCCCTGATTCTCCACCATTAAAATAGTGTCTCCTTATTTTTCTCCGTGTACTCCTTTAGCTGAATCTTGCTATACTAAAGCCCCAAAGAGCTCACCAAAGGCGATAGTTATGATAAAAGTACCCCAATACATTGCCCGGTTGGTATTCGAGATAGTGATCATTTTGTAATCATCTGGTTCTACTGTGTGCTTGGAACAGAAATTAACACTATATTTAGGTATATCTGTATGACAATAAACCGAAAGCCGTGCAAATCATCGGAATCATCAAAAGATGACGTTTATTACACAATCAAAAGTGCAATGAAAAACTGCTGTGAGCCACCTTAATTTGTTGACCATCTAATTTCAGTCGAACTCTACATTTATATTTATGGACGTTTGTTTGGCCAACCAAAAAGTAGCTGTTTTCAGATCACGGGAAATAAGAGGAGAGTTTGCAACCGCAAAGGCCTTTGGAATTGTAACTAAAGAATGTCTTTGTCTTCGAAAATATCATGAATTTTACAGTGCGAATCGAAAAACCGTCGAAATATTTCAGGAATGTTTCTGGGTTTTTTTTGGCCAATCAGAAATGGCTCCCTAACCACCAAGATAACAATCAGCTTTCTGATTGGTCGAGAGACATTTCTGAAATATTTCTAGGTGCCAACGGTTTTTTGATTCGCACAGTGTAAGTAATGGTCCGCCGAAGAAGCTAGGATAGCGCTGAACGGCATGGAATGCAGAAAGGTGCAAATTGTGGTATCGTTTAAACGGCGTTAATCTTATTGGTTAAAACATGAGAAATTGCCAGGGAAGCATAAATATATCTTAACTTCTTACTTACTGACTAATTCCCTTTTTGGAATAATTCTTCTAAGTTTAAATACAACAGAAATTCTAATGTGGGAAACATGGAAAATTGTTAGCTTTTCTTTCCTACTGTGTATGTTTCTACTGATTGAAAAGTTTAAAGTCAAAATAAAATCTTTTTAGAAATGAGTTTTAATAAATTTTTCTTTGTAAACATGTTCTCCGTATACTGACATATTCTCAGTATGAAAATCGCGAAATTTCTGATGTGGGACATTATATTAACGATTAAGCAATAAGAAAGCAAGCTTAGGAACACGAGATGTAGCCGAGTGTTTCTCTTGCTTTTCGAGTGCTCTACATCTTCCAGAGTGTTTATATCACAGTACAGAGACATAAGCGATCGTTTTATATTGCTTTTATAAAATATTTTCGACGGTTTTGTGCGAGCCATGTTTTTGTCCTCTGATATAAACATGGTAGCCAGCCAATCAGCGCGCGTGTTATATCAACTATTTTATAATCATGAATAATACATGAAATTTATCATGCGTCATAAGACGGCGCGCGTTGCTGTGTTCATTAAGATCCGTTGTAAAATAGTTTAGTAACAATGCGTTTAATAAGTAGGCAATTTCACTTTCCCCTAATAAGAATGTTTGGATTTTGATGCTGAGAATGCATCAGCCTATTGACATGTTGTTTTGAAATAAAATGTACTGAAACTTTATTTTTAAGGAAAGTTTCTTTTGTGTTAAGAAAGTTTCCTTCAATCGTAAGACTCCAAAACAATGGCCAACAAAGGCTTCCTTTTTTTAAGTCAATATTTTATACAGGTACATCCAGTTTAGCCTAGCTGGTTTAAATGAAGCCCTGTTTTATTGCAACTCAGAAGAGTTTTCACCTAGAGGAAATCAGTTAGTAAACTAGAGAGAAATACATGTGCTAGCTGCCCGATGAAGTTATGATAGATTTTCATGCGTTAGCCAATGAGGTGGACTAGATTAAACAATATAAAATTAACCTTTCTGCAATTTGTGCATTAGGGATACCTGCCTCTTACTTCGACCATCACTCGAAAATCATAAAACCCATTGGCATACAACTCCAATTAAGTTTAAATATACAGTCATTCTCAAAAGGGTTGTCCAGCTGAAAAGACGTTTAGTCGTTAATAAATTCATTTGCATATATCAGATTTTCAATTTTCTCGCAGGAACTTCAATTCAAAATACCAAAGTACATTGCATGTTATATATTATGTATAACGGATTGTAGTTTTGTACGTAGCTAAAGTTAAAATTCTTACCAGAAAATTGAAAATGTGATATATGCAAATATTTACATTAATGACTAAACGTCTTTCCATCTGGACAACCTTTTTGAGAATATGACTGTATCTGAAAAACACCCGTAATCTATTCGGCTCAAAGAAAATGTAAACATCAGAAGAATAGATTTCCCGCAAGGCAGGTCTCAATAAGCATCGATCACGAAGGTCCCCTGGTACGTTAAAATCTTTTATCTCGATCGTTTTAGCTAATAAATAAATAATTAAAACGTCCGAATAGCAGTCTTGAAATAAGCCTGCTTCAAAAAGACTGACTAAAATCGTAGAGCGCAACTGGCAGTTGACTTTGCGTAGATAGGAAGAGTTCCACACAGCGACTTGTGAGAAAGACAAGGGTCTGGTATGGTATTATGCTCTAAGAATTAGGAAAGGGCTAAACAGCATAGTATATATAGGTTATTGGTCGACTAACCAGCTAACACAGCAGTGTATTTTTACGAGTCAAGGCGAGCCAAAATGCCAAGTGACAAGTAAAAATTCACAGCTGTATTCCCTGGTTAATCGACCAATAACATATTTATTATACTACAATCAGTCTGCAAAAATCAATACAAATGATGTCGTTTTTATTGCCACTTTTGACTTTAAAGATCATAAAAGGTATCAAAGATCAAGTTAAAGGGGTGATTGATCGTGCCCACCGTATGTGTAATAATAGTAGCAAAGATCATGAGTAATTACACCGTAAGTAATTTTTTCACTCGGGATTTGTGTGTAATCTAGTAGACAAAACGATGGGGTTTTCTAATAAATTTATTCATTAGATAAGGATTATCCAACGGATAGCTATCCTATCTTCGTGGAACCTGAGCGTGGTCTCATGACAGACAGTTTTTTCAGTGGAGTTGAATTAGCTTTATATAACGTGTTGTTTCATGTTTGTTTTCAGTTCACCCTTAATGTGATCAATATTTTTGCTGTGACAATAACCCAAATCTCGACGCAACAATGTTCAACAATCAAAAGTGGCGAACAAGAAGTGGAAGGCTTCGCTCTGATTGGTACAGAGTACAAAACCATGGCAACCATGACGTATGCGCAATGCCTGTTGGAATGCGAAAAGGACTTGAAGTGCATGAGTATTAACTATAACTTGGTGGCACAAAAATGTGAACTGAACTCACAGACTAAGGAGACACTACCCCGTTTTTTAGAGGAGAGACATAACAGTATATACTCAAACAGCATGGACAAGAGAACGCCAGGTAAGCTGGAGTGTACACGGACAAAAGACCTTTCTCCAAAATGGCCGCCGCTCATTAGCGTAATTTTTGTCAACCTAAGACGTAATGACCCCTAAAGTACTAAAAAGCATGTGCACTTTGCAAAAATTTAGAAAGTTCCGATAAAAATCCGCAGAGATATGAATTCTTCAAATTGTGAAATTTTACAGAAAATGTATGGCTGGGGTATGCTATACCCCCAGACATACATTTGTCTGTTAAATTAGCAAATTTCAAAAACTCATATTTCTGCGGATTTTCATGGGACCTTTAAATTCTTAATTTTTGCAATAGTTACTAACTGAAAAAGACTCTTTAGTATTTCAGGGATCATTGCGTCTTAGGTTGAAAAAATGTTTCGGCCGCCATTTTGGGAAAAGATGTAAAAAAAATGTACCTCAAAGTTGCGCTTTCAGTTCAAATTGTAATTAGAAAAAAAAATCAGTACCGTCAACTGAAGCAGTAACGTTATTTTCACTATCAGCTACAGGAAAAGACTAATTCAGTGCATTCCTAATTGAAAATATTTATCAAAAGAACACTCGTATTCTATAGTTGACATCAAAATTCTAATCATATCTATAGCACCACTGAAGGGCTCAAGTCAACGACCTGCAAAGTCATGTCTTGATATAGTGGTCAGCAGACATTCTAAAGGGACAGGCGTGTATTGGTTAGACCCTCCTAACACAGGAGACCCAATTCAAGCTTTCTGTGATATGGATACAGCAGGAGGTAATCTGATTTTGCAGCTGAATAGAATTAATATATGCAGGTCACAGGGGATCGGGGGAGATTTATCTTCTAAATGACTATTAGGCGATAACTTTCTCTCTCTACTGACATCGTACAGGCTCCATGATACGTGTATAACCAACGTCTATTAATGAGTTGTCCAGTAGAAGCACAAATCGTCTCCTCGCAAAACAGTGCGTAGTGTCAACTTCACCTCGTGACAACCACTGACTTGGAAATGTGCGTCATATTTATACTGCTTGATTTTTGATTAACAAACTTCTTCATGTCCTGTACCCTGGAGACCATGCTCTTTGACTCACTCTCAGGGTTATACCGTGTTTTTTTTTTTTTTTGTTTTGTTTTGTTTTGTTTTGTTTTGTTTTGTTTTGGTTGGGTTGGGTTGGGTTGGGTTGGGTTGGGTTGGGTTGGGTTGGGTTGGGTTGGGTTGGGTTGGGTTGGGTTGGGTTGGGTTGGGTTGGGTATTGGGTTGGGTTGGGTTGGGTTTGGTTGGGTTGGGTTGGGTTGGGTTGGGTTGGGTTGGGTTGGGTTTTGGTTTGTTTTAAGGCCACGAACTCTCGGGTATGAAAAAATAAAAAAGACAGACAAAAAAATCAGAGAGACCCCCTAGAGTAAGTCAAAGCCTCTGGTCCCCAGGGTAGATGTCTTGATGATGAAACTTGAAATACTGACTTGTGCAGAGGGAGAAGAATACTGTACAACCACTTCCTGCCCTTTGGGATGATGAGGCGTTACTGATAAAAAGGAGTTGATTTTCACTGAACCTTTGCTTGTGTTTTCCAACATCCCTCTTGCATGGTTTATTTATTTCGGCGATAAACCACGGAAACCTGTTCTTTATTGCTTTAAGTTACACTGATTTCACAAAAGGCTGTCGGACGAGGTGAGTCTTGTTGGCTTCTTTTTGGCCGACATTTTTTTTTGAAACAGGTGTATGTCCCTGAGAATCAATTTCCTTCTCTATTTCATTCATTATAAAAAGTTTGAAAAAGTGCGCACGCTGGCTATAGAACGCCTTGACGCGTCCATTGGCGAATCAGAGTGCACTTATATCGGAGTTATTCAGGGCGCTAAAAGGAGTTATTTTATGATGAATTATTTTTCAGCAAGAGGCCATAATACTTAGAGAGGGAAACTCACGGATTGATGTCTGCGCCGCAATGTTTACGGCACGTAAGGCTATTTTTAGTAACAGGAAGTTGACGCCATCACGCGCGAAAATATGAAATTTGATTTCCGCTCGAAAATCATCTTTTTTACAACACTTGATACTAATCTCGCGATCTGATTGGTTGATTAGAGCGTGTCAATTAATAAGAGGACAGACACACTGCTGACGCGTTTCAGCGCGCGCGCTCGTTCTGTTGCCCCGTTTGAAAAGGATTTGTTAACTTTTATCTCAAATAATTGTTGTAAAAAACGGATTGAAGATGGTTTTGAGTTGTCTGTCCTCTTATTGACACACTCTTGACGCCATAAAATGTTCAAAACTTTGCAGTGAAACCATGCACTCGCTGCGCTCGTGATTCCACTTGAGTTTTTAACATTTTATGACGTCAAGAGTGTGTCAATAAGAGGACAGACAACTCAAAACCATCTTCAATTTGTTAAATTTTTCTCAGGAGGATGGACAGTACTTACTAAGCTCATCCTTCAAAGCCCAACGACGCCAAGTTGGATAGATTATGTAACTTATAAAGGTATATCTCAATACAATACCTACAAAGTGGTCATACCCAGAAGCAAAGCCATATTGGATATTTTCAACAAGATGAGATTTCACCAGTTCCATTTTTATTGCCACAAGCAGTCCGTCGGTAGAGTGGTGAGTATAATGAACAATAACAACACCGCTGGCCAGCAAGTAGTACGATTCTTCTACGATGACGCATTTGCCAAGACGACTATACCTGACGCTTGTGGATCCTTTGAAAGACTTCCAGAGGATACGTCAGTCGTGAGTCAGAATTGTGACCAATGGGGAAAAGATAGTTCTGGCAACACACAAGTCAACAAATGGGGTAACTATGACTCTCGTGCCAAACGCCATCGTTTGGTGAATTTTCCTTTCGATATCTTAAGTACACCTGGTCATGGATTCGGCTTTCGAGGAAATACGCCCAGTCCACTCAGATGTGACGATAGTATTCAAGCACCACAACCTCAAAGTATTAAGGACACTTGGCGCATATCTGTTCGTTAATTTCGTTATTTGATTTTTCATTTCTCTGAAGGAGGGGTAAAAGTTCCTTAATTTAGTAAGCAGTCATCGTACTTTCCATGATGCCAGATGATGACGCACTAATCCACCCTGTCCCCTTGATCTAAATAGCTGCAACCATGCTGAAACGAGGCTCTAAAATAACTTGTCATCAGTTCCCTTTACCAGGAATGCATACTGACTGGCCAAAGACGTTTACAAAACGTTTAGTCTTTCAACCAGTGCTATATTTTCTATTTAACAAATAGAACAGCTTTTTCCGTGCTCCGTTCACTAATACAGCACGCAGGAAGTGACGAGAGCACGGAAGAAGAGGAGAGCACGGAGAGCACGAGCCGTAGGCGAGCGCTCTCAACACTTCTTGAGTGCTGTCGGCACTTCCTAAGTGCTGTATTAATGAACGGAGCACGGAAAAAGCTGTTCTATTTGTTTTATTATATATTTTTAAGTGAATATTCAAGGGAAAAAGTTCGATTTTCTCTGTAAAAAAATTCAAATGGTGCGCGCGCGCCTTCGAACTCGCGCTGCTGACATCAGAACCGTGCTCCGTTCTCTGATAAAGCACAGTAGTATAATTGTCAATAATTACAAGATTATAAAACCATTAGAATACAGGAATAAAAAACTAACATTTCTATGACTACTCTTTAATAAAAATTTTAACATCAAATGTAATCAGTATGATTTACAACTGCTAACAAACCTGCTATAAAGTTACACTGTAAAAATTTAGCAGTAGTAGTTATAATATTAATGATAATGCTTTAAAATTGCTGGAGTTTAATCTATTTCTACAATCTCATTCCTATATAGAGATTGGGAAGGGATTTTTTGGAAAACCGTAGGAATTTCCAGAACTGCATAATAGCATTTTGAACACTTCAAATATTTTTCAATACCAAAAGTGTTCAAACCGTTGCACAATGCGAATGGATGCTTCGCTCACACAAATATGAACTTTACAAAACTATGAACTGTAAATATATCATTCTGCAGTATGAAATATTGTATAAAACTGTTAAATTTTTAACATCTTAACATTCTAAATTCTTCTTGGTACGTGACATATTGATAGCATATCCTGAAATTTAAAGAAATTTCTGTCAGCTTCGCCTCCAAATCCAGGGGCGGATTCAGCTTTTTTAAGGAGGGGGTGCGTGTTTTGATGGTAAACTTACAAAGCACGCGCGCGTGTGATTTTTCCCGCCATCACAGGCTTCCGGCCCCAAAATGATTAAAGTAGCAGGCGCGCGTGGT